>JAIPRN010003750.1:0-19230 GCA_025469175.1 Geopemphigus sp. TES_GeoC_2020 | reverse complement strand
GACCGTTCTCGGGGGTCACGGACGCGCCTGCACACCCCGGCCGACGCGGTTCGGGTGAAACTATTCGCTTAACGTCCGCGCACTACGGACGAAACCCGCGGACCGTCCGTCGCGAGCGTCCGTTGGCCGTCCAGTCGGCGGGCTAACGCGTCGTCGTCCGTACGACACGTAACGTTCGCATTTCGTATACACCGAAGTAACGTTTTGCCTAACTAACCGTACGGTGCGCGCGTAACGGTGGCACGGAAACGGAGAACAGTTTCGGTACCGCCAAACCGTTTCGCGATTAATGACGTCCGGACGGCCGTGTGAACGCAAAACCGTCGGCCGCGAATTGACCGCTAACGACGGAACGGAGCGATATACGACGGCCCGTCGTCGCGCGATCGAATTTCGGTGAACCGGTCGTTCCTCGGTCCTGTACGCGTCCAATACGGACCAACGACTAGTCCGCCGAATAGCGACGTGCCGCGTTTATTAGCCGTACGGACGACGCCGATTGTTGTTCGAGTTGACGCCGATCGTGACGGGCGTGCCGACTATTGCGCGTACGTTCGTCTCGCCGGCTTCGAATATGGACGGTGGGCTTGGTAAAAACAAATAACCGTTCGCCCGACCACGTCGCCTCGTCGTTTGTTCGACGTAACGTTCGAAGCCAGCGAACGGACGGGTTGGTTAACCGTCGTGTTCCCGGCAAACGCGCGTACGAATAATAACGACCAATTCGTCGTTGGCGACGTTTTCGGGCGCCGAAAAAAAACCGCACACAAACCGGTTCGACGGGATCGCGTCTACTCGCGGAACGTACGTGAAACGTTCGTTACGTTAATCGACCCGCTAAAACCGTAATACGGTCGTTTCGTGCCGGAGGGACACACACCTCGCGCGACAAAAAACGGCTCGGTTCCGCGGTCGTTACACGGATTGGGTACGGCACCGAACGGTTTTACGGAATAATGAACGCGATCGAGTCACGTTATTGTTTCGGGGTACAAGCATTTTTGGCGCGAGTATCGCCCGTCACATTAGCGACAGTCGATCGGGCGTCAGTTAAACGCACGCGTGAAATTCGATTCAGACGCGAGACTTTCGGACGTCGTACGGAGTACGTGTGTCCGGATTGTTCGGAGAACAAAAAAAACTACCGACCGGAACTAATCAAGATCGGAACGCCACGGTCCGACAATTTTCGCGCTAATAATTGCCCGATAATCGGCCGTTAGACGTCCATCCATACACCTGACCCGCGCCCATAACCATCCCGCCGCCAACTAGTTACCGGTTTCGTCGTCAAATTACTCCGACCCGAATTCGCGTCGATATTCGTCCGAGGAACCGTCGACGACATATGGTGGGGCACCGTCCCGATATATATATATGTATATTCTCCTATAGTGGCGCGTTTGACGTGACGTCACAATAGCGTTTGTTATTGCTATAGCCAACGACGGTGCGGCCGGTTATTTATTATTCGGTAATTTTTCGGCGAACCGTCTCGACACCGTACGGGCGCAACAACAACGACGCAAACAAAACGCGTGACGACTTAAAAAACTACCGGTTACCGAACCAAGTACCAGTTAACCCTATTTAGTAAACTAATTTATTCGTTTTCCTTGTCGGCAACGCGCACACTGGCCCGGCGGAATGCCCGAAGGCGCGCGGCATTTCGGGGGGGGACCAGCGCTGGGTCGCCGGCATTTATTGAAAATGAAAACGAAATAAACGTTGGTTCGATAAAAAAAAAAAACGATCGTACTTAATGCGTAAAGGCGAGCGACGTGAACTATTTCCGCGTTGTTTCGCCACCACCGTACGTCGAATCGAATTCACGACAAACTACCGCTTCTTCGGCGCTATCAGTGACGCGCGCTGACGGGACAATCCCTTGCCACGGGACAGCGCTATTTACATCTTCCTTTAAACAGCTTAGGCTGACACACGTGTGTGGACAGTCCCACGAGACCGCTCCGTTTACGTCGTCCTTTACGAAATATAAAACGAATATAAACGTGTTCGTCCCAGATGTAGCGGCCTCCTCATGCGGCCACGACGACGCGTTGGCCCGCCAAGAGAGCCTCAGCCCTGTGCCGTTCGGCCTTGTTCCATCGCCATCGTCCCCGTTAACTAATAACCGAATCGATTCGCGGCTTTTTTGTTTCGTTTGTCCGTCCGTCGAGTGCCGCGCGATGAAAACATTACGTTAAATCCGACGTTCCAACGCTCGCGGCGACAACAACCGTTCGAACGCTAATAAACGTTCGGCGCGTAATTTCCGATTCGTAACGGAAAATTTAACGCCGGACTCGAAATACGTAAATATTACGCGCGAGTTTCGTGAGACAACGGCCACCTAATAGACCGCCGAGAAATGAGTATTTAACGTTATTTCGACTATTCGTACCGATAAAACGACTGGCTTTCGGACCGTCCGGGAAAAAGTTTAGGGCGTTTATTATTATTCCGGATACAGACGTTTCGCTCCGATTACGTTTCGAGACTTTGGCCGATTATACCAATTTCGCGTAAAACCTTAAGCGTTCAAGTTAAATCGACTAACGTTTTTTTTTTTTGAAAAATTTAAGTGCAAAGGCGAGTCAAAAGTCGCGTACATTTTTCGTTTTAGCTTCAAAATCGACCCGTTTAATTAATCAAAAAACACAAACAAAGAGAGAAAAATGTGGTATTTGACCTCCCGGCGCTTTATGTAAATTATATATATATACATTTAACCTTCGGTACTATTACGTTTACGTTACCAAACACTTTTTTACGTCACACGCAACGTCGCTAATTACAACTTTAATTCTCGGACACTGTCGTACAGCGTAACGTTAACTAATTAACGAATAAAATTGAATTTAAACATAAAAACAAAACCGATTACTTGTTAAATTGAAAGTTTAAAAAAAAAACGCGTCCAGCTAGTCGATTCGCGTCGGCCGACCTTCTAAACTAAATAACTTACGTGACTCGAGAGTGTGTGTGTGTGTCCGCCGGCCTCAACGAACGTTTTTCTTACGAAATCCCCAGTCGCGGTGGCGATACGAAACGAAACGCGTTCGAGCACGTACGCGAAAAATGCCGCGCGGTTCGGTGTTACCTTTGTCTGGCCGTACCGAAAATCCGTCAAAAGGGCGAATTATTATTATTGGCCGGGCGCAACCTTTTAAACAGCCGGTATCCGACTAACGGCCGCGCTTATGGCGGTAATAATTCGCGCCCTGGCCCGAACAATTTGGCGCGTCCGCCTACCTAATCGGAATGCCGAAAAAAACGGATCGGCAAATGTCCGAACGCGAGCCGATTTGTTATTTACGCGTTTGCCGGGCGCGCGCCGAGTTATATAACACACACGGGCCCGATCAATCTATAACGCGCGATTATATAAAAGTCAAATGTCCAAGGTCAATGCGAATATACCGCCCGTACGCAGACGTATATTATGTAACGCGCGTCGAATATTAAGTAACCCGTCAGGGTCGAACAACACTCGGATTGCCGCAATACGAGCCGTGGACGGGTTACGAACGCGAAGCGAAACAACAAAACCGTTTCGCTCGCCGCGGCGCACCGTACCGGACGGGACGCGACGCCGGACGGTTTATTATGCCCGCGCCCGTCCGGGCAGAAACGAGCGAAAATCGCGGGCGCCGATTGTTGGTTGTTCGCGAATTTTCGCGCGCGATACGTTCCGCGTTCGGCCATTTTCGTCTCGGCGATTACCAATTTCGCGGGTGCGCCCCGAACGGTTTCCGGCCCGTTTCGAAACTATCCACACACGGCGCTTTGTTACGCACCCTTTGGAACGGCCCCGTAATGTCCCCGAGCCTTTTTGCCTCGCGCGACCTTTTCCATAATTTACGTTCGAGACGCCAGTTTCGGTCGTTCCGACCTTGCCGTTATATTTATCGTTCGTAAATTGTCGTTCGAACGAAAAACAAAAAAAAACCGAAAATTTTTTAATTATTGTCCGATCGCGAGTGACCCCTGAGCAACTTCCATTCGCGTTCGATATTCCGCAATTTCGGAACGAATTTCGCCGCCACGCGGTTTCACACCCGAAACGACCGAAAAAATTTCGCGACACGAACCAAGTCCGTACGGCCAACATCATCATCGGCCGACTTCAACGATTGTCGACGCGCGCTGGGGCGTCCGAAGCGTCCGTCATCATTGACGTCTTTACGACCACCTCGGAAACCCTTGTTTTACTCATAGCGGACTCGCGCTTTGTTACGCTTTATTTCGTGTTTTACGCAAAATGTAATACGAATCTTTTGATCCGTATTTTTAAAAAAAAAAAAAAAACGAAAAATCGCCGAGCTCGTAAAAACACGTCTAACCTTAGGCGGCTGCCACGTAAAAAGTAAACGACGAATTTTAGCGGACAATTTTATCATACGTCGGGGGCCGACACAATAAAAAACATATGTCGACAACCGCGAAATGTAGACATTTTCCGTTACTGTTTGAACGTGTTCGTCGCCGGCGTTTGTTTACGCGTTCATTTCGTTGGAACGCAGCAAAAGTACGTCCGGGACATTCGCGAATGATAACGGACGGCGAAAAGTTTATTTCGGCGTTCGCGCCGAACGAAACGTCGACAGTTGGTGCGTTCCCCAAACGTTCAAACGACATTTTATACCGAAAAACGCGAGTTATTCGACGCGATTATCGTGGCGCGAACAACCAGAACTCGCGTCGTGTGACGCGGCGGTTTTTGTTTTTTTTTTAAACGCCGTCTACTAATTACGCGTTCAGACGAACGCGTAATTCGTTCGCGTCGATTAAGGCGATTTTTTACGTAATTATACGCGCAAAGTGTTACGCAAAAACAAAAACGATACGATTTATCGTATTCCGTTTTGTAGGACGAACATTTAGGTCCGCACGACCGAAAATAACGAATATAACCCGTAATTATCTACGCGCCCGCGCTATTGTGTGTGTGTGTGTGTACACGACTATACTCCGATTAGTATTAACCGAAACTAATATTATAACGGCGATTGGTTCGTTCGACCGAATCGTTTTATAAATTCGCGATTCGACGTTAATAATATACGATGACGTCCGAGCGAGGTGTATAATATTTTCGTATATAAATTAAAATAGAGATATACTAGCGCGAACGACGCGGACGCGTCAATGTGTCGATTATTTGCGGATCGTTTTTGAAATTCGCCCGAATCGCCAACCACTCGGTTGTCACGGGTAGAGATTACGTATCGATTAGTTAACGCCGACCACGGCGTCTCGGCCCTAGAAAAGACATTTACAAACGTTCGCGTTACCGCTCGATTTCACCGACAATTTTACAATTTGAAATTTACAAATTGAACGTTGCGCATACGATATGAGCGTATAGAACGAAATACACATTTTACAATTTCGTACAATTGTACAAAACGTACTTTTCGTTCGGGTTTTTCTCGTTAAATCGCGTACACGAACGTACGTATTTTAAATAAAAAACAAAAATTTCCACGCGGCTATAATCAATATTTTACCCCGTCGCCCCTCCTCCCCCGATCATCGCGAAAAATTCGTAATCACACCCACCGTACGGACACGCAATTAATTCGCCGTCGACGTGTTATTCCACGCTATACGAAAGTATCGTATCGTTTCGGTAACCGAAAATTTCGACCATTGCCCCTGCTCGTGAGGTGTGTACGACGAGCGTACAATCGGTACGTTCGTCATTTTCGAAAAACCTATACGTACGTTTATCGTATACCGGCTGGGTGTACGATTCCGAACGTTCGTGTTTTCGATTTTGGACGGGATTGGTGCGTCCCCGGGAACGGTAGAAGAAGACGACGCGCGAGAAAATGCCGAATACGTACCGGCGCGGACTATACTGTCCAGAAGGACGCGGCGGTGAAAGGATCGGTGTTATTAAGTGTTACGTGTCGCGTCGTTAATAATAAATTATCCAACGAGATATCTCCCGTAGAGCGGCCGTTTCCGTACGTCCGTCGGACGTACGGAAATAAGGCCGCGTGAGGCGGCAGAGAAGGGACGCGACGGAGCTTACGAAACGGTACCGGACATGAACGGATCATCGAAGGAAACGGACGCGAACGATCGCGGCGCGCGCGAAAACGACCCGTTATTGTTGGACACGCCACAACGCGAAAACACCGAAACGAAACGGCACCGACGATTATCGTTTGTTTTCGTTACGTAAACGACGAAACGGACCGTCGTTTTTGATAATCCGATCGGGGACGGTAAACAAAACGTAACACGCGCGTGTAAGTACACCGACGATACGTGCACGTACATTTCGTACTTATAATCGTATATCGGAAAACGAGAAGTTAAAAAAAAAAATACACTCGCGATTTTGTAATCGTTCGAACACACGTTTTTTATACGTTTCTCGATACGACCGAATAGTCGTACTCTTTACCGAGACTTTGAGTTGCTCGTATATTTAACGATTTCGGTTTCGCGGTATTTTTTATTACGTAATATATATATATACGATAGAACCTCTATAAATTGAACGTCGAGGGAGGAAAAATTCGAGTTGTAAAGTTTTCGACTTAAAGAGGATTTTCGAGTTGACTTGTACAGGTTAGGATTCGTTCAAACTAATTTCGAGTTATATAGGCGAAATAAATAGAAATTCGAGTTACGGATATGACGATCGTATTTATATTTATTATATAAAACGACGTTATTTGGAAACATCCATAAAATAAAACGTTTATACGCGGGTATTAAAAAATCGTAAAATCGTAAAGGTTGTAAGAAAAAAACGTCGCCCCGTTCGAGATACGGGGGTCCGATTTATTTGTTCGGGAGGCAAAATACGTACCGAAAAATTGCTTGTGCAAGGGACTCGCCGAGGGATAATAGAAGGTTGAGATTTCGAGTAACGAAACGGTGGGAACGAAACGTTTTCTTTTCGACTTTTGGGGGTTTTCGACTTCAACTGTACACGCGCGTGTGTATCGAATCGCGATAGCGTTCGATAATATTCAAACGGAACGCTCACGAAAATCCGATATCGGAAAAGTGCGAAAATAAACGTATCGGCGATATATTAAACGTTATTCGTTCGAAAAATAAAACGGCGAAACATTTGTCGAACGGCACTTAGGTTGATGGAACAGCGTTTTCTTCGCTACACGGAAGGCGCGTTCCGCGTACTATTTGAATTTGTAAACATACGTTCGAAACAATTAATCGCTTGGAGACCGTTCGCCGTTCGTTTTCGTCGGGATTTTCGGACGTTTTGTTTCGGAAAACGGCCGCCACGCGTCGGCCGTTGTCAAGGAACGATATAACCGTACGGGCGAACCGTCGGCCGTTACGCGACGTCGTATTGTTTTAACGCGCCGGCGCGGTCGAGCGTTTGAAACACAAATAGCCGGACGTAAACAGAACTATATAGGTACGCGGTTTCGCGAAAGGTACCGGGGGGGGGGGCATTGTCCGGGGGCTACGCGATTCGGACATTTTATTTCGTTCGATTTAGCGTCGCTTTTGATTCGCCCGAAAATTCGAATAACCGTTTTACGAAAATTTGCGCTATACATTCGCCAGGTAATCGCCCCGTTTCGCCCGAAGAGTTACGCGTACATTTTGTCGTCGGAATTGAAGAGAATATTTCGATTATCGAAATTTACGTCGGTCGCCCGACGAATCAATCACCGCTACTAACTAGGGAAATCCGTATAATTTCGTCAGTGGTGGCGGGAAGGATAACGGTGTACGAAACGTCGGGACCAACGCGCGAAACGATCGGTCGGCGAGGTCGTCGGGCGCGAATTTTCGGAAGAACTCGACGGGACTCGGAAAGGTTTTCGGCGCGAACCGCGACGGTTACGTACGCGCGTGCGGGCGCGCCTGTTGTTCTTGGCCGTCGACACAGTTTTTAACTGTCGGATGCCGCGCGCGTTTTGCCCGGTGCCCGTCGCCCGCGGGGTAGGGAGAAAGTAGGCTGAGGGCAACGCACCGAGGAGCCGCGCGGCGAACACGGTCGACCGGCCATGGTGCCGTTGGCACCGATACGTATTTATCATTATTATTATTATTATTATTATTAGATTCGATTAAATTTTTTTTTATCGTCGAGTCGTTGATTTATTAATAATGAATCCCGTACACGGGACGCCGGTGCGTAGGTCGCGTAAGTCACGCGAGCCCCGACCGTGGTTAAGAGTGGCGAACGTTATTACGTTCGTTCGGTATTTTTCAACGCGCTCCACATTTGTCATAAACGAGGCGTAGCGCGAGCGCGTTGTATAAGACCGGAACGTTTCGTCGACCTTGTTGTTGTTTTACGTCGATCGGCGACAAAACGGGACGGGGGGAGGCGGCGAATTCGTTCGATTTCGTCGCGACGAAACCCAGGCCGATTTAATTTAAACCGCCCCCCTCTTTCTCCCGCCCCGATCGTCCGCCGATTCCACTGTCTCGTTACCCGCCAATCCGAAGCGCCCAACGGGTTTTCTTTTCTTTCGCGTAGGCGGGTCGCCCGTTTTAAGGACGTCTCGAAAATTACCACCGTACTTTGTGTCGGGATACTTTCTCCCGGTGCGACTAGGTACTTGCCCGGGGACCTTGACGCGGAACACACCACGTTACAGTGTATACAGAGTGACTCGTTCATTAAAGGCCGACACGGTACACGGCTGTCGGTATTAAACGTCACGAAGAGAATCGATTTTGACAGTGCCCGGTAAACGCTCGTGGTTAGCGTCGCGGGACGTCGTCTAGAAATGCCGAAACACGCCAAAATCGTGCGACGTGTGAGATACGGGGGGAGGGGGTGTAAAACGAAACGCGTCAACGAGCCGAAAAACGGTTATTTTCGTATAATCGCCCGAGGGTAAGTTCGCGTTTTCGAAAAGTACGCCCGCTTACGGTTAAACAATACGTTCGGGTACGGTGGTCGTATTTTTGGGTATCCGAAAAATATTTAACCGCCCTCGTGGTCGTATTTATTTCCGACATTCCCTCGAACCGCCGAAAATCCGTTTCGCCCGCTAATCCGTCGTCACGTCCACACGAACTCATTTACCGCGCGTCGCGTCGGATCGCGTTCGACGCCCCGAGTTCGCATAGTAAAATATACGCTAATCCGGTGCAAAAATCGGTATAACGAAACGTATATAAAACGCGGAATGACGCGTGACGCCAAAGACGGGAGACTTCTCGTGCCGATCCGTTTTTTCGTCGCGTTCCGTTGCCGACGCCGTTCATTACGTTCCGAAATTGGACGCGGTCGCGTCACCCACTCGCCCGTAACGTTTACGATCCCGCGCTTGATTTTATCGTTCGGTCCTTTTTTAAACGCACGGCGGTGTTTCCTACATAGCGAGTTTTCGGACGTAAAGTTCAACGGACGAGTTGCACCGTTTCAACGACCGACCCGACTATCGTGATACCACCGTTACCGTATACCTGGTAACGGGCGCGTAACAATTATCGTTGACGAACGACCGCGCGAAACGTCGGACCGCGTAATATTTATTGACCCACGCGAAAACGACGTACGTTGTCGGGGTCCGCGCGAGTTTCGCGTTTTCTTCTCGGTTTCCGTACGATAACGAAAAAACGCGCGCCAATCGCCACACCACCACACCCGCGTTGTATTTCGCCGCGTAAATTGCGACGCGCCAGTAGGGTTGATCGTATGAACACGTTGGCTGCACGACGAGACCGGAGTGCCCGATCCAGTAAACAAACGGACGACGGCGGGACCGCGTAAATTGCGTACCGTTTGTATCCTACGCGCGTCCGAAATGAAAAAAAACGTACCCGGAAATCGCGACGGTTTTTTTCATTCAAACCGATCCCGCCCAATTACCGTGAAACACGCCTACGCTCTCGGACTACCGCTCGGTGTACACAACACGCGGTGAGTAACGCGTTCGCGATATGACTTTTTTACGCGCCCGTCCGAGTCTACACCTACCTACCTACGATCGTTATTATTATTATAACAGTAAAAATTTGCCGATTCACGACCGTCTGTGCGTAACCGCCGCACAACGAAGCGTACACGCGCTCGCACACGTACACACACACACACACACACACACGCGCGCGCCCGCGCGCACACGTTTCCCGGTACGGGCCCGATGTAATAAAATATAACTAACCGCGTGCTCGGGCGATGTTACCTCATACCGTACGGTCTTCGAAATTAGCTATAAATTTAGACGTTCGCGTTTAACGTTTGGACTTAACGAGCGTGAAATTCCGACGAAAAACGACCGTACGTCGTCGCGTTCGTTACTGCCGCGTTTTCCCGCGTAAATATAAACGTAATAATAATAAACCGACCGTCCCGCACAAATTTATCGCCGTCGTACACGCGCGAATTTTCCGTAAATTCGTTTCGTATCGACACGAAATTTCGTCTCCGGTAGGCGTGCTTCGTACGAGATCCGTGGCGCGCGAACGTCGAGACGAGTCGAAATATTCGAAACGGTCGTTCTTGCCCGCGCGACACTACGCCGAACGGAAACTCGCGCGTATTCGTCCGTCGAAAGCGCGCCGACGGTATTGATAAACATCGAGAAAACGTCGTGTGACCTGTTCGTTATACGGGCACACGCGTACCCTAACCGTGATTCGGCCTCCGCAATTCGCCAAGCGAATCGCTCGGTTCCGTCGGGAATCGGGTTGAGTCCTTCGCGGGCGGTTATCGCGATCGGGCCGATTTCTAAAATACGTACATCACGCCGCGCCATTGGAAAACGAAATTACGTTTCACGCTAGGGCGAATCGATCGTTCGTGTAACCTATTCGCGGTATTCGGCGCGTTATGGCGATCGCTCCGGTCGCCGAATTACAAGACCCGCTGGTCGGAATTTCGGAAAATCGCCCGGGAAAGGCTGGACGCGGTTGGGGAGGACTAAAAATCGAGTACTACGTTAAACGTAACGCGTTTGTACAATACGAAAGCGCCCGAGTTAACCGTAACCGAAGAAAGAACCGCCCTTCTTACGATTTTCGTAATCGGCGATTTTTCGAACGTTTTTGTCCAGGACGTAATACGAGACGATTTGCCGTTTACCGCGCTTTCGGAAAACGGTATTCGTACGACGCGAATTACAAAACGAAGGCGGAAATCCTTTGACGTTTTCACTCTACACTGTTCGCGCGAATCGGTCACGAATCCTCACGTTTAACCGTTCCGGGTCGGGAGGAAACAAAGACTTATTCGACATCGGTACATTTACAACGACTTCGTTTCCGGAAATTAATCGAAGGTCAGCGCCCGCTAAATCGTCCGGATCGCCGCGCGTGCGTAACAATTGCCGCCGTGTTAAGCCGTACCGGACTTTATTTATCCGCCGACGGTCGATTCTGAACGACGCTTTCGTTGCGCCCGTCAAAATGACACCGGCAAAAGCGATACCGGGCTATACCGATTTGTTAACGACCTACGTGACCGTCCGTTTCGCCGTTACAGCGCGTCGACGGACGAATAATTTCCCGGGGATTCGACAAGCCGGAACGGACGTCGATTTCCCATACCGGTTCGGGGGACTTTACCGAAATACCCAACCACCGGTTCGCTCGTCACGACACGACGTTCGACGCCGATCCGTTACTCGGGAGGGCCACACGCATTAGTTCCGGCGGTTTTCGGAACGAGCTAATCCCGAACGGGCCGATACTCGACAACGACGGCCGTAATCACTCGTCTACGAGTATTTCGGAAACGTCGACCGCTTTCCGATTGTTCGTGTTTACGTTCCACGGACCCGCGCGTGACCATTCCAAACATAATTCGGGTACCGGCTTCGGAATACGTCCGATAGGCAAACATCAAAGACGCGACGGACACGAACGGGAGTCGCCACGAAACTGTAGTATTCCGAAAATGACCCGTCTTCGCGTACGTTCGACGAACGGCCGTATTTCGTTCGGATTGCCGAACGTTACGGCGTTATGTGCGGTGGAGCGCTTATAAATACAAACGGTTTCCGCGGTCGAGCGCGCGGCCCAATTTTCCCGGGATTTTCGTTTCGGATTTTCGTGCGCCGGAAAATTGAAAACCGCGTCGAACGAACGGCCGACACAATTCGCGCTTATTCTTCGGGTCCTATCGAAACGCGTGTGTCCGCGTACGCGGATTGCCCCGTAACGGGAACGAAATCGGTACAACTGAACCACCGCTACCGAACGGACGGACGAGAAAATATTCTCGGAGTCGGTACTCCTCGACCCGCGTGGAAATTGAAACGGAAACGAAAATAAAACGCGTCGTTTCGCAAAAATCACCGCCAAAAATTAACCCGTAAATAAAATACCGTGGCTCTGAGTGGTGACTTGTACAGTGCGGATTTTGTGTGAATTGATAGTTTGGATTTGAGAATCGGTCTAAGCAGATGAAGGCGTTCGTTAAGGATTTTACGATTTCAGACTTCAAATGTGGGCCCCGTGTTAGTCTTTTGTCTAGCGCGATTCCCAAATATTTTACACGAGTCGTTGTGGTAATCTCGACGCCGTGAATTTGAAGCGAGATGAGGTTATTTTGCCGAAGTGTAAACGGTACGTGGCGCGCGATACTACGCGAAATAAATTTGCCCCTAACCAGTAACGCGTCACTAACGCAACGCCGTCAAACACCCGAAGCGTAGTTATCTCCGCGACGTACGTTCGAACGTTTTCGGTCCGCCGGCACTACGCGACGTCGAGGCCGAGACATCGGACTCGTTCGAAGAACGAAAAAACGTAACGTTCGGATAAACGAACGTAATTGGAACGGCCGACGTATCACGAGACCGACGATCGAGAAAAAAAACGGCGGTTCTTGTTTTTTCGGTACACGGCGCGCGTGCCCGAGTCGAACAAATATATTTCGGGCGTCCTTCCATTTTTATTTTTACGTACATACTAGAAAAATAACGAAGAAGGCGTATGTTTTTATCGGTAAACCGCAAAAAACGTGCGGAATCGTTATACGTATGTAAATAAAATATCGAACGGCGAAAAAAACTTTAGTAGCCATCGTCTAATTACGTCAGCGCGGTTCCGTTTATAGCTATACGAATTTTATAACGCCGCGATATTAACATAATAGCTTTTCGAGGTTATCGTATAATATTAATACTTTTATACATAAAAACGTAGCGGTAGTAAACGCGATATTTCCATAATTATTAACGCCGTTCCTAGATAAAAAAAAACGAACGAATTTAGCGCGTAAACGACGAAATAATTGTGTTTCGTCGAATCGTATTCGATTATTCGGCGGAAATCGCGAACGCGTTTTCGCCAATTACGTTAATTTCGTTCCTTCTGTACGATACGCGGTAGTATTTCGCCTTAAGAACGTGAAATAAGCCCTCTAGACGACGGCAAATCGAAATTCGAACGTTACGAATCACCGGAAAACGTACGGACGTTCCAAAAATCGGGCGTACGGTTGGTAAGAAATCAATGAAGGGGGGGATACCCAAACGTATTTTATTACTTACTCGCGGCGTAATACGACGACAAAACGTATACGCGTTACCGTTACGGCGAATCGAAATTTCGAAAAATTATTCAATGTTCGACGGCGACTAATTCGAAACGGTATTTTCGGAATTCAATTCGGAGTAGTGGGTGCGCTATAGTTGTCGAAATCGGCGCGAAGTGTACGCGGATATTTTTTAATATCGTTTTTATTTTCCACGGATTCGATTGTTGAAACGAAATCCGCGGTTCCGTAATAAATACTCGAAAAGTGTAAACAACTTTTCGGTCGACCGACGTTATCGGTCGAGAAAACGCTATCGTGTTCTTAAAATAGCCGCGCACTGGGCCGATATGAGTAAAACAAATTCCGTTCTACATTGGCCGCCCGCGCGGTAGACAAACGTACGGATACGAACGTTTCTTACGAGAATTACGGCGCTAAATATTCAACACCGATCGAGCGTTTGGGCTTGACGTACTTCGGCGGCGAGGTTAACGCAAACGCTTGAATTCTAAATGGTCTACCGGTGTTTGGCGGCCGTCCGTTTTACCGTAACGTAATTAATAATCGTTTATTTATATTTCGGACGAATGCCGTTGACTACGATAAATTCGTCAACGTCGTAGAAAAAGCCAAAATATCGAGTAAATTATAGGAACGTTTAAAACGAAAAGCGATATATTAATAATGTCCGTACACGTAGCAACTAACCCGTACAATATGCAGAACCATTATAATTAACGTTTATTTATTTGTTCGATTATAATTAACGTTTGCGTACGCGCGATTCGTTTATAATCTAATTTAAAATTATTTTACGATATTGAATATCACGCGGAGTAATCGAATTCTTATTTATTTATTTTTTATCTCGTCCGTGTGTTTCGTTACCCGTTGTGAGAGGCTCGTTATGATTCTAAAAATCGTTGCGCGTAATTACGACAATATCGATATCGAAACGTAATATTGTAATGTGGCGATAGCGAGAAAAAACGGTCTAATAAAAATTTACGTCGAAACGAAAGTGCCGACGACGGAAACGATTTTTTACCGTCGTGATCGTTTCGTTCGACCACGATATTACGCGATTTTAAAAACGCGTACTCGTACTAATTTTCGTAGCGTACTTTTTTCGTTTTTGGTTTCGATTTTAATAATATTTTACCCGTCTTTCGTCGGTACGAATCCCCGGGAATCGTTATACGATAAATAGACGTTCGTCGTCCTCGGCCGTATCAGCTCCGATTGAGAAAATTAAGCGTAGTCGAATTGTATTTAGTAAACTTGTAACGATTGTTCGTCTATTGCCGCTCGAACATATTCCGAAAAACTACTCGATTATTCCAAACACCGATCGACACTTTACTAAGAACAACGTAATACGTTTTGAATAACGAACGTAAGCGTTTCCGTTTAACGTTCGCCGAAAGTTTTCCGTCGGTTATGTATTGTACGTACCGCGGTATTATATTTGTATTCGAAGTAAAGGTAATCGAAACGATTAAAAATAATAAAATTAAAAATAATTAACGGTTTTTTTTTCGTTGTTTTTTTTTTTTAAACGCGATAAATTCGACTAACGACCGATCTGATTTCGAATTCGGGCTCGCGTACCGATATAATATTAACGGACTCGCCTTCGACCAATGTAGGACGTTCGTATTTAAATTTTTGTTCGGGAAAAAAAACGCTCGACGTGTGCCCGATACCGAATAATGGTTGTATTCGAGAGAGAATAGAACGTATTATGCAAATGGCCCGACGGCACGGTTAATAAAACCGCTTGTTCCCGCGCGAATTAAAAATCCCGAAACGAACACCGCCGGCGGCTGGAGAATTGGATAGATTCGCGCGCGATATATATATAATACGTATTTCGAGCGGAACGGCCGTGGGCATTTTATTACGCGTATCGTGTGTAAAGCTGTTAGCGACGTCGGTGGGTAACGAAAAATGGGCGCCGAAAACCGAACGAGACGAAAAACAAAACGTTTCGAACGAAAACCGTCGGTTCGCCATCGTAGACGTTTTCCGTTCCAGCGACGCGTAATTTCGCCACTTCCCCCGCCAACATCACCGCCACCATCGCCGAGACAACGCCTTAGCGCGCAGATTTGAGTACAACTAGTTATGGCCGACGCTCGCGAATTATATCCTAAACGCGATAAATAATAATTATCGCGTGTTGTTGACCGACCGCCCGGCGGGCGATACGTAATAAGTTATTACGCGCGAATTCGTTCTCGACGACGGCCGTACACACATTTGCGACGCGATCGGAAAGAACTACGCGTAATTTTCGCGTTTCCGGCCGTTCGCGTACGACGTGGACGCGTACGCTCGGACCGGACGGCGTTTAGTATCGACAAATCCGTTAAACGGCGACGGGTGGCGTCACTGTTCGTGATTTTCCAACACAGTCCCGAACGGCAATCGTACGATTATTTTGTTTACGAACGTGTTTTTAATTTTTCAATTTTATCGGAAGACAGGTACAATCGGGACACGGCACGTCGAGTTACCCGTCTAAGGTTCAGAAATATCACCACCCCCTCGCCCGTCTACGAACGCTTACGTTAGTCGTTCGTCGTCCCGACGCGAACATAATAATCGTTCGCGTCACACACACACACACACACACAACGGCATCGATTATCGAGCGGACTGAACGCGTAATGGAAATCGCGTTTGCTAACCGTTATAACGTTTACCGGTTTCGCCGTTGACCGTAAATAACACAGGTCTGCAACCGAAACACTGCGTAGGATTTTTTTACGCTTATAGATTCTTACTCGCTTTAACTCGGGGTAAAAAAAACAGTAAATAAATATTCTATCGCGTGAATGTTTTCGTTTTTCGCGAAACTCGTATTTTTCTATTCTATTTCGAATTCGAATTTAAAATCTAAATAATAGAAGCGTTAAGTAGTCTGGGCGGTTATAAGGAGCGACGAACAACGTCGAAATTGTAAAACGCGTACGAATACAACGCGCGCGTACGAGCGTACGGAAACCGACGATGGATAAACGGAATTATGTATATATATATATAATAACGACGGTTTCACGGGGCTACAAAGTCCGTACCGGTTCGATGCCCGAAACGTGCGGCCCGGACGGACGCAATAGCGTTGTCCGCGTCTCGCCGATGAATCCAACGACACGGCCGGGCCACCGAGATTATTCTTAAATTAAACGCCGACCATTTTAGGCGTCGATATTTATCGCGTCGTTATAAATGTGTACGCGCGCGCGCGCGTATATTTAAATACGACAACTCGTCGCGTGGAAATTTTAGCGCGTCTTCTCCGCCGAACTTTACGCGTTTACTCGTCCGTTATATTCCACTTAGTATTTGGTATCGATTTAGGCGAACGCGTTCGAAACATACGGAAAGCGACTGTACCGACGTTCGTCTCGATTCGTCGGCCGTTTTTAAGGGATTTTTATGGCGCGTCGTTTCCACTTCGCGTTTACGGTCCGCTAGCGTTACAATAGTCGAAGTACGCGCACCCCGTTACGTCGATCGAATTTTCCGTCCCGGCGATTATGTAAAATACGATCCTTCGTGACGCCTACCTGTTTCTTAGGCGTTGTTCATTCCCTTCGAATACCGTCCTTTCGTTTCAAAAATATACATATCAAGCCGTTCAACCGCTAAGGCTACGGTTTGAGGGCGAAACTAAATTTCACGTAAATACCTCAACCGCGGTAAAGCGGGACACTTAATGAAAGCGCGTTCGACCGAAACACGTGTACAACCGACAAACGTAACCGATCGTCGCGGTTTTTTGTTTTTTTTTTTATTTTCGTCTAGCGAATTTCGTTTCGCGTAGTTTTCAAAAGCCCGGGCGCGCATCGTAGCGCTTCGATTTTTGGAAAACGGGACGTCGTCGATGGATATCGTCAAGAACGACGACGGGTGGCGTTTTTCGTGCCGATAAAAAAATTTTCACGGAATTCGTCTCCCGCGGAGTATGTCGGATAGGCGAATTTTCGGAATGCCTGTGGTCGTCGAATAATCGTTTGTGCACACGGCCCACGCTATTGACACACGCGCGCGCGTGTTCGATAGTTCGATTATTCCGAGCGCGTGCGTGACGGACTATACGCGATAAACTGGACGAAAATACGAACAACTGGCGATTCGTCGGCCTTGTTTCTAGATTATGGCGAGAGTCGATTTTCAATTAGACGTTTTTGTTTTTGGCGTAACAGAGGACAGTCGATCGGCCGCCCGAGCCGAATGTATAAAATAAGAGCGTTGTAAACGATCGAAATACACGATTCGCGAGCGTTTATTTTTTCGTTTTCGTCTAATTCGTTTACAATACGTCCCCGGCCGGAGTTCCAATCCTCGAATTCATCGTTTCGTTTCGCTTTTGATACTCCACAGATCCCGGCGATTCGTACACGCCGAAATTATTGTTTACATCTCTAATGTGTGGTTATTTGTTCGCGCGGTCGTTTGTTTTACGTAGTTTAGTTTCGCGTCCGAATTGGGCCGAACTGTTGGTCGTGTAAAGCCCCGTCCGCGAGCCGTGACGATATACAATGAAAACGAAACTTTCGACGGCCGTTTATTTCGTACGTTCAAAAATGAACATCGTAGTGTTTTACGAATGCATAGCCGAGCGACCATCCGGAATTTTCCAACGCACGCCGTTTCCCATGCATGACTGACGCCGTATTTAGACGGTTCAGCGTCCAAACGACCGTCGATTCTGTCCGAACGTTTTCGTTTATCGTAGAACGTACCGACGAAACGCGATTACCCATCCGTTCTACGTACAACGATCGGTGGTGTAGACGGCCGACGAAACGAACGTGCATCGTCGTGTACGACACGTAACCGAGTTGTCCGTGAAACGTATTAGAGGTTACGAGTTCGATGCACACAATTTCTATTGTTACGTAAGGAATTATCGTCGGGCGCGGTTATTGTTTGGTCCGCGCGAAATGCGCGAAAAAAAATCGCGTAAACGTGTCGCGTTGAATTTACGGCGGCATTGTTATCGCGTTACGTAAGTTTCGACGTCACGAGAATGAAATCACCACCGACCGCGTTCCCTAAAAAACGAATCGTGTATATATATATATATACGCAATTATATCGTACGTCCGGCGATTTCCCGTGTGACCCGGCGAACACGAACGTATAGTATTGTATTAAATCGTTACGCGGTTACGTAACGCGTAATGCCTTCGTAAAAACACGCCCGTATCGATTAACGAAAACGTAATTAAATTTCGTCGGCGATTTCGGGTAATCGATATTTTTCGAACGAGTTTTTTTTATTATCGTTCTTTCGGTCGTCGGTCGCGCCGGCCACGACGATTTCCCGTGATTTTTTTGGCCCGCGACACACGCATACACACGCGCGCGCGCGCGCATCATCGTCGTCGCTTCGAACCGCGTCCGCGCTTTTTTCTCGCCGTCCTATTTCTCGTCCGATAGTAAAACGCCTAATTGCCGGAAATTAAAAACGTTCGCGATAATAACGTAAAACACGCCGCCGACGTCGCGTATTAGTACGTTAATTAATTCCGCCGTCGCGTTCCGCGCGTGCACTACACGCGTGTACGCGCTGTTCGTAACGATTAAACGTTGGACGTTGTGTAATTTTAAAATCGTCGGAAATTGCCGAGTAAACAGTACGACTTGCTCGAATACGACACGCGACGTTTTTTTGATATTACGCCTTGGTCGTCGACAAACGACACAGCGCTTGTATATATATATATATATATTTGTTTATTTATTTATACGTTTATAGCGTAGCGTGT
>JAIPRN010003749.1:0-19247 GCA_025469175.1 Geopemphigus sp. TES_GeoC_2020 | reverse complement strand
GAAGAAGAAAACACAACTTTTTTTTTTTTATATATACTCTGCCGCCCGCCCGTGTAGTCCGACCTCGGTCGCTCGTGGGCATCCGCGAGGTATTCGATACGACGACGATCTGTCCTTTAAACACCCGGAACACGAGAACGCCCGATGATGGATTTGTCTATCGTTGATATACGAGCGCGTGTGCCGCGTTTTTGTTCGCAGGAGGATCTGCTCATACACGGCGACAGTGTGTACGACATGATCGACAAACAAGACCATCAGGCCGTGCAGACCGAACTGTCCAGGAGCCAGACGTCGGCCGAGGACCAAGGGTGCAAACGAATGTTTTTGTGCCGGATGAACGTGTCCAGGAACGCCCGGAGGCAAATGCGGTTCGGCGACCAAAAGGCGAGGAAAAAACCCGATTGTTGTATATTTTTTTCGCGCGCGCGCGCGTTTAGATTATCCAGTAAAAACGTACGTTTTGGAAACGACGCGCGGTAACGTCGCTATTTCGCGTTTGGGCGTGATACGTGCCGCGTTTTACGATCCTTGTAATTGGATTGATAGTTTCAAACGACGGGCTTTGGATGGTTACAATCGGTTTCTTCGACGTTCGTTCCTTACATCCACTTATACATCCTACGTATACACGGATTTGACGCGAGTAGATGGACCCGATTCTGAAACTTCGGGAAGGACGAAATAACTCGCGCTAAACAATTCACCGACTTCAGTACGCTTTGTCGTCCTCTCCCTTCGCTTAATGTTCCCATATTCTAAATTAGGAAATATTTTTCGTATACGATACATACGAATATATATATATATATGTATCGTTTGTACATAAATTAAATACGAAAATGTCCGATTTTCTCGGATTTAGAAACGATTTATACAATTTTCTTTACGTTTTCTTCCGAAAGCGCGTCGACTTTTTACACCGACCCGACTACGTTTAATCGATTTACGTAAACGGTTCAAAGGTATAATATAATACTAGGGGGCGCCAAAGTGTTAGAAATATTTCGATAATTTTTTATTTAATAAACGAAAAAACCCCTAAAGAGAGAACCCTTTTCGATACAAACGCCGTCACTTTCGTACGCGTAAAACGAAACAAATACGTTCGTTCGGAAACGTTTAATAATCGAACGAAACATACGTTTACGATTTGTCGATTCTAAAAATTCGAAAACGATTCCGCGCGTACACGGATGTTGAAACGTACGGTTTCGCGTGTACAATGTCCGATAGCCGGATGTACATTGAACAGGTTGCCGAAAGGCCGGAACCGCCTTATTTCCCACGTCCCGTTTCACGAATACGTCCACTAGTCCGGTGTTCGTTATACAAAACGGCGGACGTGGAAAACGTAAATCCCAATTTAACGCTCGCAATATATATATATATATATACAGGTATAGGGACGAAAAAAACGACCTCCCGATTTCTAAACGTAATTTCCAATTAATATTTATAACGCCCGAATAAACTTTTTGACCCGGCGCCCGGTACGTTATATACGTATCGGCGTGTAATGTACGCGATCGTTAATTATTACTTTTTACGTTTGCGCAGGTAGTGTTAGTGCAAGGTCACTATCTGTCCTATCTGCCACTGTGCAGCAGAAACGAACCAGTTTTCCTAGCCACTTGCAGCCCGGTGGCGATGCCCGAGACCAGGGAGGCCGTGGTCCAGGGTTCCACTACGGTGTTCACGGCTATCCATTCGATGGACATGAAGTTCATACACGTCGACAAAATGTACGTAAACACGCCGTTCTTAAGGCCCGGTAGCGGACGGATGGGAGAGCGTTCGTCGTCGTTGTTCGTTGTCTGCGCTACAGATATTATCGGTGGCGGGAGGGGACGGGGGGCGGTCGCACACGCGCCGTCCGGAACGCGATTTTCGTTTTTAATCGATTTACCTCAAATAGCGCCATTGTTGGCTTTTAATTAGACGCGCGAACACCGCGGAGTGGCGTACATAAATTGTTTACCGACGGCGGGTAACGCGCTCTGCATTATTCACGCGCGCGTTATAATAATATTATACGAAAATTACGTTTCCTTTCGAACGCGTAACGCGTATATATTATTATTATTGGAATCAAAAGTATATAGCTCCGGTTTCGGGGGCGCCAATTAAAACGCCGCGATCCGAGCGCAACAAATCATCGTACTATATATTACGGACGAACGGACGCGCGCCGCGTTTCGCCAATTATCTCGTTAAAAAACAATTATCGAAAAATATACTCGGCGCACGAAAAAACCCGGCGCGCGTATTATACGGGAACAAATTAAGCACCGAAATATATCATTGGACGGCGGCGGCGGCGGCGGCGGCGGCGGCCGCAGGACCGGTTGTCCGGTAAAAAAATAATAATAAAGAAACGCGCGCGTATTTATTGCCTCCGCATCGGGTATGTCATATTAAACCGGGAACGGTGAAACGGGTGATTAATAACAGTTTTGTACCTGTTGCGTGTGTGCGCGCGCGCGCGTGTCCGTCTATGTGTGTGTGTGTGTGGAATTGGTGCGGGCGAACGAACGATTTGTCGGGTGTCCCCGTCGCGTGGGCGAGGTCGGCCGATGAATACCAAAGTAGTTCACCCGGCGCAATATTATATTGTAATAACGTACAAGCTTTCGTCGCCGCGTATAATGCGCCCGTACTCGCCATTAATCACGTAAACTCAACACCGGAATACACGTCCTTTTGGAAATAAGTACACTCGTATTGTCGTATTTAGTTTATATATCGTCGTCGTCGTCGTCGTCCGCGAGTGCGCCGCCACAACGATATATAAATCGTTCGGTCCGCGGCGCCCATACGTACGCCACAGTATAAACGGATTCCCAGTCGTTTACCGTCCGTTCTACTTGGTTTTCCGAATTTCGATACGATCTCGTCGTTTACGGGCCACGGTATTCGCGTGCCGCATCGGGCGATACCAGGCCTTCGGACCAGTGGGTCGCCCCAGTTGTAAAACGAAATATAATTTACGGGCTTACGAAAACGATCGTCCTCGACGAGAACGGCCAGCGAACGTGAGCTGTGCCCGCGTTTACGAAATAATTCCTAAAAACTATCGCGTGAACGGCGCCCGGTGATAGGACACAATCGGCACAACCGTTTTACATTTTCCTTTAATGGAACGGAACAGTGGCCCCCCCGCCACTCGCGTCGTCGTCTTTTACGAAAATAAAACAAAATATCAACCGGATTCTTCGTCCCCCGTTTAGCGGCCTAGCCGCTAACAACGGTTTGGTAAACTTGTTGATGGTAAACCGCGCGTGTAGGCACGTCCGTAACGTTTTCGTTAAATCTATCGTTTGCGTCTCGCTTATCACACACTAGGTGAGGGGTACGCGTGTTAATTTCGACACTTATCCAAACCGTAATTCTATTCTGATCGTCGTACTCGTGTATTACGTACGTCGAAATTCCTCGGTAGCTCGTACACAACGGCCGTAACGTCGAAGACCTTTACACCGCCGGTTCTTTTACTCGGCGCTCGTGACGTACGTGTTGCGCTCCCGTCGTAAATTACTCGCGACTAACAACGAATAATTATAATCGCTTCGGCTTAAAATCTGATTCGCCGGCGAAACGCCCCGAATACGTTAATCGAACTCGTCGATCGCCGTTCTTGCCGTTCACGTGTGCGCACCCGTTACTCTAATTTGTCCCGTCCCGTTGTCCCGCCAATCGACCGTAACGATACGTAACCAACGTATGTATCTTATACGTAAACCGTTTCGAAGTTCGCGCTATTCGCCCGATATTTATGTCGAAATTATCGACCCGAAACGTTTACCGAAAGAAATCGCGTAGTTCGCCGTTAAACCGTTACGCGGGCGCCGTACGTAACGGGTAACGTCCCGTTTTTCGCGTCAGGGTGCGGCGATTCGAAACGATTTCTTCTCCGATTGGGAATCTCGCGTCGGAAACGGTAAACGACGTCTGTGCGCGTCTTCCCCGATATATGGCTCGATTGCCGATTGCCAGTGGTCGGCGATAGTCGGAGAAAATCGACGGAAAAGAACGAACGATAACGACTGTTTTCGTACGTAAATTTCCATAGTTTATCGTAACAAAGGCGGTGTATCCGGGTTGAATTGTTGGCGTGAAAAAATTGTCGGGATATTTGTCGTCTAATAACGTCGAAAAACGCTAAGGGGGATAAATTATATACGCATATACGTTGTAATTTTAACGCGCGGAAGAATAGACGGAAATATTAGGCGAGAGACGACATTTTCCGACGGAGCCAACAACGCGTTTAGTTTTATCTCGACGTGATACGAAACGCGCGGGCGCGTATCGCCACCAATTAGTCGGCGGCCGCCAATAACGTTCGTATAAAACATATTCATATAATAAAGTGTACGGACATTGGCGCGCGTATTTGAATTAATCGTCGCGACGGCCAAGGTCACAATAATGAACGAAATATGTATACCATATAGGTACCGACCTAGCGAATATGCGGAACGTTTTTGTTTTTTTTTTCCGTGGCCTATCTCGGGAAATATAAACGATTCTTCTAATACTGTACGACGTTTATTACGCGTTCCGTTCTACGTTTGTCCATAATTGTAACCCGTTCGTCGCCGTCCGTTATTATTACGTAATAACTCTCTGGTTTTAAAACCGCGTGTAACCGTCGACTACACGACGTCGATTATAAATTCCCGACGAATTATTATTATTCGTCGTATTCGCGAATTTATACGCGCGGCCGATTTTCCGCGTTTTCCGAATAGGAAACGTCCGAATGTCCCACCAAAGGATCCGACGCAATAAACGCTTTTAAAATTACAATTTCCAACAGGCGTTTTATACTGCACGGGTCCGTGTGCCAATAAAGCGTCGTTAATAATTTTAAACAGAAACGTTTTTACCGTTTTTAGCACGCGGACCCGATAAGAAATAAACCGATTTGAATTTCCGTTTTCGGTTCCGCGATCCGCGAATTTCGAACGGCTCAGGTTCGACAATTCCGGTGTTTTGTGCTTAGGATCGTAATTCGTAGGCACTCGGGGGGGGGGGCACCTAGAATTATTCTACGTGTTCGGTGTTAAAAAACCGCGTCGTTCGATTTCGAAAAAACCGCTATTTGTATCGCGTATCAAAAGGTATACACATTTAGAAATACTCAAAATACTCCCTATCGATGCCGAAAAAAACCGTTTCGATCCAAAAGTCCGAGAAATTTCAAACACGCCGGTGTACGTTCGCTTCTAATATGTTCGTCGACGACGTATAGGTTTCTGTTACTACTAATTCTGAGCTATATACGAGATCCGATCAAAAAGTTCCGGGACTTTTTTTATATAAATTTATTTTTAATAGTTTATAATTACAAAACTGTGTCTCCTTCAAAAAACGCGTTGCTCTTCTATCCCTTCCATCACGAACAAAACTACGAAATCGCCAAACACGAGAAAGTCGATTTACTTAAAACAACTATCGTTCCACTTTAAAACCGTCTTAACAACTATCTGAATAAAACGGCTGTACTCGGAAGAACTGCCTTTACACGTCGCTATTAATCGCATTTTTCTCTGACGCCCTGTTGGCGCGTTATTAAAAAAGTCCCGGAACTTTTCGATCAGACCTCGTATATAATTGTGCGTGCGAGCGCGCGTGTTACATATTTTCTGTCCGGCATACACCGCGAGACGGCGGTTTCGAACGCGCGTATATAGTTGCAAAACGTTCGCACGATCGAGGCGAGCATATATATATATATATATATATCGCGCCTTCACCCCTGCCGCCCACGCCGACGAGAAGAAATTATATACGCCGGAATCGGTTTAGTATATATACACACACACACACACACGACTTTCTCGCGGGCCGTGCGGATCGGGTTATGATTTGTAACGGTGAGAATACACACACACACACACACGGTGAGTATAATATTATGATCTAAAAACAAATCTAGCTATCGATCACAAACGCGAGCGCTCGCGTATTATAAATATATATATATACGACGCCTACGAATTACGTGTGTATTCGCCGCTCGTTTCTTATAACGATAATATTTATACGCGAAGAACGGGCGCCGAAATTCAATCGAAATCGTAATCGAAAACCGCCGCGCGTATATATACGTAAAATTCCCGTAGACTATATCGTATTATAAAATACGTACACGTCATCGGCGCAAACTCCATTAAAACGCGTATTATTATAATACGCGCGCCCGGTATATCGTACTTTTTAACGCTTCGAATTATTACTTTATATATTATTATTACGTATATTCCCTAGCCACCTCCTAATCGATCGTCGTGCCGTAATATACCCGTCCCGGTGTATATCGATATTGATATTACCATCGATCGAGGCCGGATCGCGGGCCAAGTTTAACCGTTGAATGTACGCGTGTATATATATATATATATATATATAGACGTACACACGCTGGGCGTAAAACGGCCATATTTGAAACGCGCGAAAAGTCGAACGCGTCAACGGCGCCGGCGCGTCGCGCGCTAATCGTTTCGGCGATAAAAAAACGAACACGTACCGGCGAAACGCGTAAACGGGGTATTTTTTATTTTCGTTTTTCGTACACGGAACTCCGCCGAATCGGGACGAACCATGAACACGGCGGATCGTAGTAAAAATAGCCCCGAAACGTACCGGGGGGACAAGGTACACGCGTAATTTCGACCGGTGTTGGACGCGATTCGCCGGCACGAGATAACTCCCTGATTTTGATGGCTGACCCATACCACGGCGTACCTACCCTAGGCGCCACTCAATGTACGCCGTTGTTCGTGACGAAAAGTTTCGTCACGGGTCGTCGTCATAGGGACCACCAGCACCGAACCATAGAATGTCCGTTCTTGGACCGGGACGACGAGCGTCGTTTGGACGCGCGATGCAGGCGGAAAACACCCGAACGATCTTTATAAATAACCGCCCCGTTCGGTTAGCCGGCGACGAAATAAAACGACGTTCCTGAGTCCCGGATCGGGGACCTTTCCCACCGTCCGGAATACGTGGCCGTTGTTTTTTTCCAAATAGGACGCTCGATTTTCCGTCCCCGTGACTCGGTAAATTTTTTTTTTGTTTCAGCGGAGAATTTCACTTGGGCTTTTCCCGTTCGGAACTGCAAGGCGTCTCGTGGTACCAGCTGTTGCACTGGGAGTGTATGCGCGAAGCGCAAAGCAAACACAGGCTGAGTGAGTACTACACACACACATATATATATATATACAACACGGTCGTATATCGTCGTCGTGTTATTATCATGCGCAGCGCGCGAGCCGGAGGCGCCCGCCCCGAAACTAAAAGTGATATACGTATACCGTACGAGTATACGTCGCGCGTATAAGTGGAACGAAAAAAAAAAAAAACCAAACGGCCCACCCGCGGTATATAAACGCGGTTGTAAAAAAGAAATAATAATCGTACGCGCGCGGCGGCGGGTTTGTTATAATAATATTTTGAAATACGCGCGCAACGCGTACGATATAAATGTTATAATAACGATAATTATTGTCCCGATCGCGCAGTTACACAATCGGAACAAGATCGTTCTTGCATACTGTTGGCCAGGGTACAGAAGAGGGCCACAGGGGACTGGCTTTGGATACACTGCGTGCTGCAGGTCAAAGACAACATGGAAAACAGCCAACAGCCAGTCATCGTCAGCACAAATCAAGTACTTACGTAAGTGGACGTTATTTATTTATCGCGTACGTATAGATATTATTGTTCCGCCATTATTATTTCCACGTCGCTTTATTCCTCGTTTTTTTTTTCCGTCCGCTATTATTATTATCGTCGTAGTTGTTGTTGTTGTTGTTATTTGTGCTCTTTCGTCGATTCTGTATACGGCCGACTATTGTTAGTTGTAGTTAATTATGACGAGTACGTGCCTATTATGGCGTACCTAAACGTACTTAGGTCGATTGCGCAACGCGGATGTATCGTTTTAAACGTCTTCCCGAGATCAATCCGAAAACGTGTTTGGACGCGTATTACCGAGACGCGTATGTTTCCGAGTTGACAATTTCCTAGCGCGTACATTAGGTATACGAAAAAGCGTTCGAGCTTTTCGTGTACGACGATTTATCGACAATTTTATACGGCCGCCAAAACGGCCTGGACGCGTATAATGTCGGAATTCGTACGCTGGTCGTTTATCGACGCGGAATTCGACGACGAATAATTATTTACGAGCGCGGGAACAGGTACTGCGTAATGTGAACGAATTCGATCGAAAAACGATTCGGCGATCGTTTAATACGCCAACGCCGTTTTCGCGCTTTTGAAACGTTTCAAACGTGTGTGAGCCGCACGCGTAGTAGTAGCACTCACGTGGACGAATTTATTACCGGCACTGAGCGCCCGTAGATTTGGATCGGTCACTGCCGTGGCGCTTGCGCGGAAACCGAACGCCGGGGAATTTATTACGAAATAGGCGTTCCGTTAAAAAACGGCCCGTTCGCTATACGAATTTTACGAGACGTTTAAATCGCGCGCTCGAAACGTTTTACGTTTAATTAAAGTTTACGTAGGAAAAAAACCGTTTGGAAAGCTCGTTAGTTTTGTATATATATATATACTAGGTAAGCGTTTCGTTTCGTAATAATAATATATTGAATATAATAATAATAATTTCGAAAACGCGCGTGTGTATAATATTAACGCGTCCGAACCGCCGTAAAACGTTTCGTCGTCGGATATATCTTTATTAAATTAGGACGTGATCGTTTCCAACCGGTATTTGCGTTAAAACCAGAACGAATAATAAACGCGCGCGCGTGTGTATGTATATATATATACGAATTTATATAACGTATCGTTTTATTGTTATCGTACAAAGAAAAGTACAAAAACGTCATTAATATACGCTCCTCTGACACGTACCTGTGTACATGTCTCACAAGTCCCGTAGGCCGTAGTAACAACTGAGTGTCCTAGCGGAGAACGAATATCTTTCCATACGACGGGTTCTTTCCCGGTTATTTTATAACGAAAATCCGAACCGGACGGCGTAAATTTGAACCGAACAATCATTCACGGCGTTTCGAAATTGTTATTTCGTTTCACACTAGGTTAGCGAACTGTATCGGAATTAGCCGGAAGCCGAGAGATTTACTACGTAATTAGTTTTTAATAATCCATACGTCGATTAAACTCCGAAAACGGCTAAATGTACGTGGTCGATTTATACTAACTTCCGTTGGTTTCACGAACGTCTAAATTATCGTCGAAAAAAAAAGCGTTTGATTTCGAAAGTTAAAAATATCGTCGAATCGGTATTCTTTTATAAATAGATAAGCTTATTCGAAAATAATCGTTTGTTGCGTGGACGTACACATTATCACGTTAGGGACTCGTACGAGACCTAAAATACGCCTATATATACATATACGCTTTATATCGGTATATGATGTATAGGTTAGTTGAACAAGAATAACATTTAAACGTAATACAATGTCGTTAAACCGAACTTAGATTTATGTACCGTTGTTCGTGTTCGGTTCTGTTACGTGATTGCAGCGGTTAAGTACATTTTTTTTTTTTGTATCAATTAACATTTTTTTTAAGACGCATTAAAAAAAGAGTTTCGAAGATTCGACAGAAACCTAAAATTACGACGATATCTATACATAAATATATATATATATACGCGTGTGTATATATAAACTCGTACATCGAATTCGGTTAAATTGATAATAATAATACCCGTATAGTATACACTATACACGTGTACGTCAGATGTTAACCAATAACGAACGAAATTCCGAACAATATTAATAACGTTATCATTACCTATTACCTATATAAATATATAACTTATAAAGCACTCGGAGTGTATAGTATTTTGAAATAAAAAAAAATACCGGTTTCGACTAAATTAAAAATAAATTATTTTTCGTTAACGGGACATAGTGAATATATATATATAAACAATTTTCTCTAAACGAACATGGTAGTGCGTAACGTATTATATAATAATACGTCGAATTTAACGTTTAAGCTACAACGAAAATATCGTCGAGTCGATTTACGAACGTAAACGGAACATTTACACCATACACACGACGACTTCTACGCGCCGTCCGGGCGAATAATTAAAAAAGGGTTTTACGTTCAAATCATACGCGCCGTTGTACGGATCGCGAATTTATTACGCCATTTGTCGTTACCCTCGGCGTAAACAACCGTGAAACGGGCGACAGTGATGATTTACACGTCGCGCGCTATATATTACTCACGTACGCGCGGTAAAATAACCCGGCGACGCGGGTAATAAAATTATCATCGAACCATATTTTTCCAAACACGTTCGGCACCTCGATTGTATACACCATTACGTTGCCACTTCGCGCAAATTCAGCGGATACGGTAACGAATAAAAATTTTTTTCTCGATTCGACGATACGCCACGATTTGACTGTACGCTTATATATATACACGAACGACAATCATCGTCGCCGTGACTCATATATAGGCACGCCGCGGCCCAGCCGTTAATTCGTTTTCACCTCCACAATATATATCCGTACGTGCGCGTGTACTATATATATATATATATATTTATACGTATAATAAATGACAACGTTATAACGAGTCCGGAACGTTTGACAAAGCACGCGAACGATTCTGGGAAATTTATCGAAACATGTAAATACTTTTAGAAAAAAAAAAAACGTGTCCGCGAAACGCTGTGCAAGTGGCGTTTAAACACGTGTCGGAACGTCGCGCCGTCGTATTAATATATATAAATAGAGAGAGAGAGAGGACTTGTACGGTATATTATATATGAGTTTATTTGTATCGATTTGCGGTCGTGAAACGTTCGTTCGGCGCGTTTTTTACGACGCGATCAAAAATAAAAAATGGTAACGCGTAAAATGGAAATAATAACGATAATAACGATAATAACGATTGTATACGTACGTACGATAAAACGGCCGTGCGGAGAAAAATGCGAAGAAAAACCTGTATATAGAGACGTTAATGGTCGATGATAAAGTTAACGAGTCATCCGGGGACGAGTGGCCTTAGGAGCGGCCGTCGTCGGTACATACGTGTGTGTATATATATATATATTGTATGTTGGTGACAAATTACCGGCAGTAATAACGCGACACAACGTTACTACTACGGAAGCGAGTCGAAATTACCGTTATCGTCGGTTGTACCTAAACATATTTGCCGTTCAAGTACCCAAAAAGAGAGACATTCGTACTTATATATATATATACAGGCGTGCAAGTACAATGAAAAATGTGTTGTCATTTCCGAAACGACGAACAAAAACCACCACGCTGAAGCGAGCGCGCGCGCCCGCCCGCCGCCGATGTTGTTGTATGCTACTAAATCGTTAACGTCATTTGTCTCGCGGACGTTGCGATAAATATTAAATCGATCCGACGGTTTCACCCGACACATCGATCGTTTATTATTTCTTTTTCGCCATAGTTTTCCGTATAAAGCGCGTGGGCGAATATATTCTCCGCGCGAAAACCCGCCGAGGCGAAACGTATCGACACGCGGTTAGGTTTTACGACGCGTTCGAATTATTATTATTATTATTATTATTCGTGGAATTCGACGAAAACGGAACGCGACGGAAAACAACATACGTACGTGTCTCGTGAGACGTTTACGCGTTAAATACGAGCAAACTGAGGATTACATTTATCGATCGTTTGAAATTACAAAAAAAAAAAAAACGATTCGGTCCGTTCGTTTTATTCGAAAACGGGATAACCCGTCGCGTTAACAAAAAGCTAAATATATATCGTTTACATACGTAGATTTAACTCCTTCGAAACGACAGCGTAACAAATTATTAATACCGACGCCGTACAATATACGTACGTAGATAATATACCGTATAAATTAACCGTTATTGTATAAAAACGCTACAATAATAATAATAATAACGAATATTCGCTAACGTTTCTGTAATATTCAGGTAAAAGTTTAAAAAAGAAACAAAGTATTAAAAAGGAAACACGTCGCGGCACTTAGAATTTCTTGAAAATAAAAACAGCGATTTTCAATTAGTATATATAGAGGAGTACGTAATATATAAGTACCCATTAGGAATTTTCAATAACATAATTAAATAAGTATATATATACGCGTGTGTATGTTGTATATATATATATATTTTATAGAGTGATACGTCGTTAATAAATCTCGGTTTAAAATAAACGCGCGAATACCCCCGACGATTTTATATAATATAAATAAACGTTTACGCGTGAGAGAAAAAGAAAGTACCTATAAACGTAATTAAAAACGCATTTAACACGATCGAAAATAAATAAGATAATATAAATAATTAGTTTATAAATACTCGATTATAATTTCGCGCTGGAATAATTAAAACAAGTCGTTTCTTTAATACGAAAATAAACGCGAATCGTATAATAACGAATGTCGTATAATATTACGAATACCGAGCTTTGCTCGGTACTTTTTTGGTAAATCGTGTTTTGCGGAAATTACGTTTAGACACGAATTACATACTGACGAAATACGAAAAATATTTCTCGATCTTACCGACGTAATAATCAAAAAATATGAACCGATTATTCGAATAAAAAAATCGCCAGCGCAATTCGTTTAACATTGTAAACAAGGGTCTTCGCGGCTTAGGGACCGCCCGATTTACCACCTGAGCTGTTCCCGTCTTGTGGATGGTGGCGAAATTTTCCTTCGTATTCTAATAATAATAATATACATATATATATATACGTGATTTTACAATACGTTTTTCGTTGCCCGAAAACAGGGATAAAACGACGTTTTCTAAAAATGAAACCTAGCTAGATCGATTTATCGCCCTCGAAACCCCCTGCGTACTAAAATTTCACGTTGGAGCCGTTTCCGAGATTATATATACAAGAATCGCTCGTTTAAAGATATTAGATATAAAATACGTTTTAAATATCGCGATTGCTTAGGAAAGTACTACAGAAGTACACACGTATATATCGTCGGACGATAAAACGTTAAAAAAAAACCGAATATAATAAATTAAAATTCCTATCAATCCGTGGCGACATATATATATATATATATAACGTACTAGTGTCCAATATACGTGTACGCGCGTGTATAACAGGCTGATAAACCATATTTACACGTGTATTATACACGTATCGGTACGTATATATTAACGACATACGATATTGTATATACGGACTCGTTTATATATGTGTATCTATTTACGATATTTTTGAAATTTAACGATCTGAAAGTCGCTTTACTCGCACTTACGTATATTCGTGTATCGTATAATATTATAAACGCGATATGACCACCGCACTGCGGAAGAGATAACCGCGTAGACGGCCGTCGTTTAATAAAAACTTGGGTATATCGCGCGATACGATCTGAAAATATGGAACGTCGCGCGAAACGCGCTCGACCGCGTGGAAAACTGTAATGCACGCCGTATATAAATACAATACGTATATATATGTATACGCTCGCACGCACCGCGCGTATACGTGCGACGCGGGCGTATAGTTTTACAAGTATCACTTGCAAAAACCGCGCTCGCTCGCATATATAAATAATCGTCGTAAAAACGTTAAACGAAAATGCCGTCGCGTCGCGTACACATAAAACAATGTATATCGTATTATAATATACATAAACTATATCCGTAATACGCGCGTATTATATTTATAATATATAATAACTTAACGATAAGTAATCACACTCGTGGAAATATCGATTGTAATAATATGCTGTTAGTGAAAGCCGAACCGGCGAAATGAAACGTTTCGATTTATTTTCAAACTCGATCAAGTTTTAGATAATTGATTAAAAACGAAAACGCGAAGAGCGCGTACGCTAAAGAACGAACGATATATCACTTTAATTACGTTCGTTTTGTGGAACCTTCTAAGCCCGTGCGTTTTATTCATTCTCGTTTATCGCGACGTAATGTCGCGTCGCCTCGTCGCGAGTTAATTAAGCGCGCGGCGGTCGAATATCGTCGCCGAAATTATTTTCGCGAAAATGCCGTCGTTAACGGGGCTGTTTCGGAGAACGCGGACAGCCGCCGTCACGTAGAGCGCTTTCGGGACCATTCTGATGCGTAACTTAAAACCGGCCCCGGTTTATATAAACATTTACGGTGGGAACGTACACGCGGCACGGCGCGCTGTTATTACGAATTCGGGTCGGACAAACGCGCGTAAACGGATGGCCCGTAACGTAATTTAGTACGACGAAATTTCGAAATTACATAGGTATATTACTCGGGCGAAGGGTATACCGTGTTTCGTGAAAGAAAAACGTACGCGAAAACAGGCCGTACCCCGCCGTAATATACGCGTCACTGTGGGAATTGTCGTCATTTCCGTGCGGCGAATGTTAAAAAAACAAAAACCGTCCCGGGTCGCGCGTACGAGATCGCCGACGGAATCGGGCCGAGCGCGTTTCCGGTATTTGTTTATTCGTGTTTCGTTTTTTACTGGAGCGATCCGAAACGCCGTTTGCATCGACGGCCGATAAGTTAGTCTGGTAACACAATCGGTGATGGTGGTGGTGGTGGTGGATGCGCTAAGAATCGCCAAAAATTATAAAAATTACGAATTCGCGAAAACAAAACCCGTTACGCTTGTTGGACGGCGGTCGTCGTATCGTTTATTTATTTCTCGAAAGTCGACGTGTCCGCCGCCGTGTACAATCTCGTATCTAAAAATCGATTACCGGAATCGGGAGAACGTGCGTTAATTATAACGATTAAAAAACAAAACAATCGTTCGTCGTAACTGTCTCGTAAAATACGAATTTCGAACGAATACGATACGATACAATCGTATGAATGGAGTAGCGACGGGAGAAATTCGCTCGGAATCGTTTTTTCGAAAACGATTTCCGTTACAATTCCAAATTTAGAAAATAACGATACGACTTGAACAACCGTCCGATCGAGTCATCCATCCACAGCGTTTGCGGCTCGTTACCATTTTTTCAAACGTTTATACGGGCGCGCGATGGTTACGTAGTATAGAAAAAAAGAAAACGATTACTCGAAGACTAGAATAATCGCGACACAAATTTTTTTCTTACTTAAGTATGGCCCGAGATTAGGCCTTACAAAATTGGTCTTCCGCAAACTCGCGTCCTATTAACGAACGAGCTTAATGAAATTAATACGGATAAGTTACGTAGTATGTGTAAAACTACGGGCTATTATTACGAAATTCGAAACGAAGTCTGTAGTTACCGTTTGTCAATAACTTCGTGCGTAAATAAATACGAAACATTCGGAATTTTTTTAAAAGGCGATTTTTAATTTCCGATTAAAGCTCTACGAGTATATTCGCTTAAAAAATGTTTCCAAAATTTCGGTAGGCGGGGGTGCTGGATGCTTTTTCGCCCAGCCCGTCGCACCCCTTCATAAATACACCTCCGATATAATCGTCGCAGCGGTCCTCGAGATAAGCGCGATATTGGGAACGTAGATCGAATTATGTAGCGATTGTTTACGCCGCGATCGTCGGTCACTTCAAAATAGCCCCCCCCCCCGTAAATATGTACTCACGTCGTCGTTGAGCGAAAATCCGTCGATAAGTATATTTCGTTATCCATAATCATTAACCACGAATCTACGGAATAAAGGTAGCCCGCTGTACTCGATATTGTTTTTACCGCGTGTATTAAATATTACGTACGCGCGCGCGCGCGTGTAACTATTTTCGATCGAAACCGTTTACATAGCGCAAGAAAACAAATTATAAAAAAAAAAAACGTATCCGGAATTTTTTTTCGCGTCGATAATAATACGCTGCGCGGGGATATTAACGCCCGTGAACGTACGGTAATTATTGAAAAAAAAAAAATTACTCCGAGTCGATTATGCGCGTGTATATATATACCGTAATATATTCACGCAGGATCGTTTTAGGGGGGGGGGGAGGAGCGCTCCAAACACGTCGATCGGACACGTCACGGGACTTTACCCCGGCGGGCCACCGACCATAATTCACGCACGCACGCACGTTCCAGTCTCGATGCGGTCCCGATAAAAACGAACGCGTTATAAATGTGTGTGTGTGTGTGCGCGATGGCGTATTGTAAGTATAGCACAGCGTGTGAACCGAGTAGAGTGAGAGAGAAACGCGCAAAGTTCCCACACACTTACGAGACTACTCTTGGCCCCAACCATCATCTCCATACAGCACACGCGGTTAATTGCGCGACAATATTACGAGGCGTTTCCGACGGATACGCGTATATTTATACTCTCGGTGAACGATCGCGGTTACAATTATCGCCCGACCACCGTCGGTAGAAGATGTTAGAATAATATCATTTTTCGCGATCGTCGGCCGGATAAAACGTACACACGACGCGTGAAAAACCGAGCGGATAAAATCGCGCGTTTCGTCGTTCCCTGAGACGGGCCCGCTAAGCGCGTTTCTTACTTTTGAACGAGCGCTATCCTATCACGGCAATTCGTCTTGTAAGCACAGACGGGGAGAGGTGGGCAGTTTTTATCGTTCCCCAATAGTCTCGACCGATTGTTTCGTTCGAAAAGTACTCTCGGTTTTCGAAGCATTTTTTTTTTTTTTTAGTAGAACATTCGGCAATCCGTACTTAAATTAATCAGGCCGAAACGATATTCGAAGTGGTGTTTTTCTTTTTTTTTTTTAACACGTTGGTTTGAACGAAGCGACGGCACGATAAGAGGGTTCGTATAGTTGAGAAAGCGCTTACGGAATCGTGTATAATAGCGTTTAGCGACTTCGTTTATCATTCTTAGATCTGTGTGTAGGGTAAAGTTGGAAACGTATTGTGGGGCGGTAAGACGGAGTATTTTTTGACCGAAAAACTCGAATGTATATTAGTTTTTTCGGACGAATTTGGACGCCGTGAGACCATATGGGTTTGAGTAGTAGTAGATTATATAAAATAATTTTTGTTATTAAATTAAGTTTCGAAGCGAAGAGGTTGAACGCGATTTCCGTATTACGAATACGTTTAGCCCAGGTTAGTCTTTTACCGATCCCCGAAACATTCACGCGACGAAATCGTAATAATGACGACGGCGCCTTTCTTTTTTCTAAATTTTAAAACGTCCGAAGTTTTTACCGATTTCCGTACCACACACGAGTACTGTCCCAAAACTATCCGACCTTCCTTCATTTTTCCGCGCTGGCCATCATCCGGCTCGTGGTATCCTTTAAAGTAATCTCCGTTCGACTGAGCAACCCGCTCCCGCCGGTGCTTCCACGTCCCGAAGCGGTTCTGGCAAGTCGGTTTTAGCCTTCGTCGCATTTCGCTCGTTAATCGTCTCCGCGTCGTCGATGGCCCTTTGAGCGGAATTTTCAATTCAGCCAAATGTCACATGGGGTCGGGACTGTACGGGGGCTGGCGGAATCGAGCGATTTTATGTTTCGCCAAAGACTGTTGGACGAGGTACGACGAATGCGCCGGCGCATAAGCCAGGTCACCACCATTCGCCCGAAAATGCGTCGGGCGATCGTTTCGGGACTTAAAAATTCTTTGTTGATCGTCCGACCTTTTGGAGCGTATTCAAGGCGCACAAAACACCTTCGTGATAAAAAAAAAACGATCAAAAACGCGGGTCGGATACTTTTGGGACAGACTATATACACACACACACGCGGTTAGTATTACATTACCCGTGGCTTATTCGCGCTCGCTTTTATTTATTATTATTATCGTCGATAACGAACGCGCGTGTGAAACTACGCGTCCGCGTTCGCGTTTAATATACGGCGTTGTGCACGATACGATATTATTATAACGCTGTACGGAGAATATGAGGGCGTCGACGTGGCGCGCGAGGTCGTCCCCGGGAGAAGTCCGGCGGTGTAGGAACGTAGAAACCAATAATAATAATTTATATTGGAAAACAATCGATTCCGATCTAAATACGTATAAATTCCCGGCGTACCCCGAATGTCCGTTATTCGCGAACAACGCGCTCGTTCGCGCGCCCTCGTTATCGTCGTCGTCATCGTACACATGACGCGAACTTTGTAATTATCGGCCGGCGTGTGATGACGTCCTATCGACGGCGTACATCGCGCGATCCCATAATGGGAAGCAATATCCGTGTATAAATATCGTTATATATGCGGCGGCGGCGGTGGCCATACGCGCGTTCAACCGCAGCTCGTGCCGATCAACTCGACGACACATTATTATTATTACGTCGCGACGTACCTAAAAAAGACCGCGCGCGGTATCCAATTTATCCATCGAGTAAATAACGGTTTTCGGATGGGGGACACGCCGTGCGTTTTCCGCTTTCTTAAAAACGCGTCCAATTCCCGTCGTTATTCCGCTAAATTCGTACGTTCGAACATATTTTATACGCCGATAAAACCTGTAAAGGCCGTTTCACTGGCTGGATCGTCGCTTTCTCGTCTTTGTTGAAAACGCCACGGACGTCGTTAACGTCGCGTCCGATTTCGATTTCCGAGATGGAAACGACGCGCGGCCGTAAACTGCCCTACCACTAATAATAGGCGACGTTTAAACGAAACCGAAAATTACGCTCGGCTTTTTTACACCGCGAACTCGGGATTATCGATCTGTTACCGACGTAAACGTCGACCGAACCGCCTGTCCCGTCTTTATTTGAGTCGTTTATTACAGAAACCCTTTAAGTACAGAAATTTAAACTTTCGAAATATGAATAAAAACTTCGTATTTTCTTAAACATTTTTTTTTCATTCCTTGAAGTAGAGAAAGGTTCTATACACAACATCGAATATACTCATATACTCACCAGGGTTGAAGGGAAGGAGTAAATTTAAACCCTTACCCTTTGCAGTTACGGTGTTTCTGCGATAAAATACATTTACAACGTTAATTTTCTAGTTTTAAGGTAATAATAAGTTTAATTAGAGGAAAAATTAACAAAGTAGACTTTTGACAAACTATTAAAAATTAAATTATTACAAACAGATGTTTAAAAGTGTAAAAAAAAATAATATTTTACGCGAATTAAAATGTTTTAATTTATTATTATTGTTCTTCGTATATATCTGAATCGTCCATTCTTTCCTCCTGAGCTGATGTTGGCCAGCCCAAAATAATATTATAGAAATCTGAATAGTCTGTGGTATATTCCGAGAGCTTTTACTAGTCGTTACTATAATATTAATATATTCGGGTTCGTTATTCGGTTTTTATGGGCACCTAGCCACTCTGGTATCTCAGGCAACGAAGTGGCCGATTCTTTAGCCAAGTCCTTCCCCTTTTTT
>JAIPRN010003748.1:0-19248 GCA_025469175.1 Geopemphigus sp. TES_GeoC_2020 | reverse complement strand
GATTTCTTTGTTCAATATCTGTACAATAAATAAACGATACGCGATAATGCCGAGCTGGGAATATTGGTTTTAAATTCGTACGTCACCGTTGCCCCACGAATACCTACTTCGGTCGTATAATGTTTACGTTTTGTGGCGCCTCCGATTTTATTCCAAGCAAAGGCCGCTTCTTTGGCATAGGTCACCGGAACACGCGCAATTTCTCCCTTCTTTAAGTTTGTTTCTTTATTTGGCGTTTGTGGAACATCGGGCAAAGATTTTCGACCGGCAATCGCTCCTTCGGCAACGGTGGATTTCTCTATGGCCATCGGCTATTTAAAAAAAAAATCCATTAAATTTTCTTTGTTAAAGCCTAGTTTCTTAAAGGGCGACATTATGTTACTACACCCCTTTAGATTTTCTAAATATAACTTCATTCCTTTATCGCGGTTGATATAATAAACGTTCGGAAATCACTCTCACCGATAAACATACCCTAAGTATTCGAATAATTTAAGTCGTTCCATAATTATCTCTATATCGTATCTGACTATAATATGCCCTAAACACTTCGATCAGTACACAGTTTCGTGGTATTTTTTGCAACATCGTAATCGTTCTATAATCGCGAATAAACCCTCATTTAATACATTATAGCCTGATTTAGGAGGCGTTTTATATATTTCTTAGTTTTAACGCGTTTCTTTGTTACTATTATACTACGGTATTAACTACCAATGAACTATGTCGCACTATTCCGGACGGATTCGCAACCACCATATCCCTATACGACTTTTTCGATGTGTCAGCCGACTTCGTTTCCTCAACGGTGTTCTTTTCGGACAGTGACGAACGTGACTTCTTTTTAGCCTTTTTCGATCGTTTATCGACGTTTGGTATTCTCACTAAAAAATTTAAATAATCGCTAATGTATCGGCAATATCTTATCGCTATAGAGAACCTTCAGGGATGCTGGTCGATGCATTGTTCGAACAACTCTCTTCTTGCTTCGTAAACGTCTCTAACGGTCGCCGTTCACATTTCGAATCGTCGATGGCGGCCTTTGGTTGATCGTCAACGATCAATATCTGATTTTCGGACAATTCCGTTTCAAGTTCCGCCAGTGTTCCCTCAACATTGCTACTCTTGTCCGCTATTGAAATTACGTCGTCCGTATTTCCCGGTTGTTGTTCGACAGGTGACGGTGCGTCTCCTTGCGGACCACCTTTCTGACGCCTTACTCTCTTCCTTTTCTTTCCCTTTGGCTATCCGTCAAAGTATGTAATTTAAGAAAAGTTATTCAAAAGAGCTATTTAATTTTACGCGTGTGCACATTTCCGATTACAAGCATCGGAAATCGTTGTATTTATTTCCATTATTTATCGATTTATAAATCATCGACGGTTAACTAAACGGAACGAAAATATTTAATCCGTTTATTCGTATACTAACCTGGATTACTTCGATGGATTGATCTATCTGTTGTTCTAGGCTTTTATTTGTTTCTAAAACGTTTTTGCCGTCTTTCGGTTTCCCACTAACGACATTTTCCAGACTCTTGTACAGCTGCTGTTCGTTTTTCGAAGAACAGTCCGATACACGTGTCGTCGACGTTTCATTAACGTGACCATTTATGTCCGTCTCCAAAATTTGATTCGGGTTTTCCTCGTGGGTCGATTGCATTATTGGTTCGATGCGTCCCTTCTTCCGTCGTACTCTTTTCGCCTTCTTGTTCTGTTAAACAAATTAGCGCACAGATTAACACCAAAGTTTTGTAGAATTTCAATAAGTTTTTATAAATTTGAAGTCTATAAATAATTATGGATAATCAGGCCGGTGTATCAGGTTATGTCATTTCGTTAAATATCGAACCGAAAATCCCGATTTTAAAATAGTATTTCAAGAAATGTTTGTTCTGTTTTAGTCTGTACCTTTGACTGCCTTTCGCAGATGACGGCTGAAGTACCGGTGACCGGTCGCACATCGGACGGCACCGTGTCCGCAACCGTATCGTCGAACGGTGTTTCATTCTCTCCGGGCGTCTGGGTCCCCATCGAGCTACAACTTTTGTCCGCATGTACGGATGTCTCGCCGGAACCACTCGCTGTCTGCTCAATGACGTTTTTCGTGGCGGTTCGATGGCTCTTTTTTCGCACCAGCCGCATACAGGAAGACGGTATCCTTCCTATACACTTTACGCACCTCCAGACGGCTTTACGGCACGTCCTTGCGGTAGACATCAGTCTTGCTCTTGTCGATTCTATCGTATTTGGATTGCTTAAATCGCTTTGATTCAAGAACAATTTTACACGATGTGGTCGCGACAATGGTTTTGAATAGAATGACGATTGTCATAAATATATTGACAATATAGCCGACGAATTTTCGTGCGTGTTTTACGTTGCCATAGTCTTTTATTTAGCCAATAATCATTACTGAATCGCGAATATAGAAAAAACGGATGACTTGTTTTTTTACCTAATGTATCTATGTAGATATTAATTATTCACCCGAATATATCGATAAAACGAATTTACGTTCGGAGTTCGGACGTGACGAAATTTGAATTAAGTTACACGAAAATATCTGACACTTTTTATAAATAATGAGGGAATTTTTGTATCAATTTATGTAATAATTTTATGTTAATTATTGTTACGCGATGATAGATTTCACTTTCATGTAAGGGATAAATCATCGAGTGACAACTATCAGTAATAGAACATCCATCATCAACGGATATATACGTAGGATGTTAAAAAAATAACGGATATTTTCGATTTTCATTGGAAAAAAATTATTTGTTTCTCGTATTCATCGGTGTTGTCTTCTTCAAATTATTCCCCATTGGATATTTTCGATGTATTCGTGCAGCGAAGGCACTGACCCAACCTTTTACCTCATACCTCTGCGTCTTTGGACCAAAAAAGTCGAGCACAGTCGACTGGGTAAGAAAACACCATTCTGTTTGTCTATCTCTAACTTTTAATTTCGTTCGAATATTTTGATTATATTCGTACTTCTTTGGACACTTCTTGATTACGTTCCTGAACAGTTTTCGTATTCACGATCTTAAAAAAAATAACTGTAATAACTCATTAAACTTTCCCCTGCTCGCCTCTCTTTACACTCCTCTCACCTCATATTTTCCTCCTTGTTCATTTTTTTATACCTTTATATTGTTATTTTCTTTTGTTGTTTTTTTTTTTTTTGAGTTATTACAGCACGTTCGCGGCATTTTCGTTTCAGCGTTTCGAATTCGCGCGAATAAGCGCCGCTATATTAATCCGTTCGGATAGCCGCCACGGCGTCACTGGCCTGATACTTACAACGTACTTGTTATCCGCGGCGATATACTTACGGGCCGGACAAACCGGTTCGTCAATGATTCGCACACCTCCCGCCCATCGAGAACGGATTGGAGTCGGATTCACGGTATCCTCATGGCCCGTACAGTTGACGTACGAAAAACGAATGTCGCCGGTAAATTGGCCGTTCATAAGGTTTTGACAATTTCACCGATGTTATTGTTCACCAATCGTTTTTTCGGATTATCGTAACGAATTCATAAACGTTTCACCTCGGGGCCACTCGATCGACCGGTTTCGTTCACTCGATCGTATTTGTTTCGTTACGACGCGCGTTCGTATCTGTGCGATAAACTCTCCCTTCCCCTTCAAAAAAAAATCGCCTAAATCGATTTTCGCCGATGACGGATCCCTGACGTTTTTTTTTTCATGCCGGACGACAACGGCGTTCCCGTTCCGAAATTGGGTGTTCGCTTTCGACCTAATTAATTTCAACGGGTGGTACACGTCGACTACCGACCAACGTCTTCCAGCGACTTAATACGCGAACGATTTTCTAAAACTCCCCGCGAAACGGTAATTTCCTTTTACCGAAATACGCACGTCTCCGTCCGCCGAACACGACGTTGCATTAAATTTCGTGCAGGGGGGAGAGGGTGAAAGGAGAAAGTCGACGCGTTTCGTTTTTGGTACAACATCGTGGCGAACGATCGGCGGATTTCGGTAGTCGTAGTTATCATTAACGTCGTTCGGGACAAACGGAAATTTGGTTACGGATCGATACGACGGTCAAGTGATGGGCGATCGACGGCCGAATTTTGGTATTTTTCGTAGGGTTCCGGACGTTATATCCGCGACACGTCGAAAATCGTTCTTTCACCAACACGCGTAACGACCGAACGATCCAAGCGTGAGAGGTTTTCCCGGTTCCGAGACAAAAAGCGTGTCGGGGGAACACGGAAAAACGTATTTTCCGAAATATTTACGGAACGGACGTTTTGGCGGTTAACGGAGCAAGTTATCCCGGCCGATTATTTCCAAAACGCGACTTAACACGTCGTCATCGGCACCGTTCGTTCGAACGTAAACGACGTTTTCCGCGTATAATCGGCGGAACGTTGGCCGACGGCCAATCAAATTCGTGTTCGCCGGTTCGAACGGGCCCGATAGTAATTGCCGGCGACGCCGTTCCCGAGGGGAACATTAAAATTCAGACCGTCCTCGCGTATTATATAGGGTTCATTATTTGTGAAAAAATTTTTTTTTTTAAATTTACGAGTACGAAAATACGGCCGGCGTTTTCAACGTGAAATCGATATGACCGTACGAACCGTTAAACGTCTCCACCAAAACCCGTCTCCGGAGCTTTTCGCCGACGACCAGCCCCATCGGGGTGATCTTCGAATCCTCTGTTTTTTCTTTACGGACCGTTTTCCGTGCCGCGACCGTCGCGGTCGTTAGGAACTCGTTACGTGAACGTCGTTGGTTCAATGTCCCCGCGGGGCTGTGGACCGGAGGATAATTTCGATCGTTCGACGGGTTTGAATGTCGACAATAACGCCGGCGGAGGCGTGCCGTAGTAGGCGACTTTTTCGTGACCCGCTGGTTTGATCGTATTACGAACGTTAGTAGCCCGTGAGGCGGTTCCGGGCGGAGCAACGTGCGACGGTAATCGTGGACAAGGTTTGTGCAAAAGACGTTTTAGCCGCATTCGGTAAGCGACCTCGTAACCTTCGCACCGTCCCGCTCTGTGACGAAAGGGACGGCGTTTTGAGTCCTCTCCCTTCCCTCTGTCCGATATTCTGTTGACGGTCCCTTTCGAGCGGCAACGTTATGCCCGAAGAAACGAGGAAACGAATTGTTTCGCCAATAATCGGGTCTTTTCGATTTTGTGTAATTTCTAAGAGCTACAAGATCCGCCCGGTAATAAACGTAATCGAACGAAATAACGTAAAAAAGTCGGTAGAAAAATAAATATTAAATACGCGCTTGTGTGTACGCGATTTTTTTAACGTTTTTCGAGAATTCGTTTCTGTAATTTTTTTTAACGCGAAACCGTCGCGAACAACGTCGCCTGTAACACACCCACTTAATGGACCCGAAACTTTTGACGAACGCTCCGAGTTAAACGTCGAAAAGAACGTTTACGATGTTCAATTTTAAACAAAAGTCGTTAGCTCCGTTTTCGGGAGCTCTTTGTTAGCGCGTGTTTTTTTTTTTTTTGTTTAATAATTTCCCTCTTACGTTTGTAGGCCGAGGTTGTTCTCGAGTCTCGTAGACGATCGCGATTTTCACGTCGTCCGTTAAACAATCCCTCCGTAGAGACGATCATACGAACGATTGAACGAGCGCCGTTTTCCCGAATCGTAAAATACGTAGACCGCGACGGGCGAGTAAATGACTTCCGGCCGGCGACCATTTTTCGGTTTCGAATAGTGAGAATCCACCGCGAGACGGGCCCGTAGATTTTACACGGACGCGACGGACGGGAGATTCCTTTTTGCGATTAAAGCTCGACGGGCTGTTCGATTATCGCCCGGCGTCTAATATTGTATTGTACGTCGACAATCGAACGCCGAAAAATAGCTCGAGAGAAAATTGTACAATTACGACGCGCGAACGTGTCCAAAATTATATTGTATGGGGATGGAGGTCTAGACTTCGTAATGAGTTTTCGGAAACGAGCCGGAGATGTTTGTCCAAGTGTTCGTGGACAAACGACGATATTCGGCAAAATGACGAAAAGGGGTCGAAAGTTGTACGTTTTTGTCGCCTTTTAAACTCTGGATCGATTCATTTTTTGCGATTTGTCGAACGCAAAATGTAGGCGTTTCGATAGAATAACAATATTTACGAACTCCGTTTTTGAAAGCAAATCTATCGAAACATTACGTCCGAGAATCGACCGAGTCGCGCGAAATATATTTAGACGAAAACGGCCGTTTGTATGTTAACGACGAACGACGCTAACGACGGGCGGTTTAGCCACGGAATTGTCGCGTTACGGATTACGGTATTTTTAGCGTTCGAACGGCGATTGTTCAATGGCGACCGTGGACGCGGCACCGAAACGACGTACGTAGTACGTGTCGGACAAACGATGTTTTCGGACGGACGGGCGCGTCGACGGTTCGGAAAGAAGCGTAGAAGCTAAATCGCAAAAAAAAACGCTTCGATCGCCCGGCACGGATTGGTCGGTGCCGGTTCTGAGCTATTGTGGACGATGTTTCGGGGTGCGCGAACGTCGGGAAACGGGAAAATGAACGCGGGAGACGGAACGACCGAACGACGAGAACGTTGACGAATTCGTGTGGACCAGGATCGGTCGTTTCGGTTGTGTTCGTCGTGGTGAACGCCAGTCGGCGGCGGAGGCGGATGACATCGGAGCGATGATGGACGAGCCGACCGCGTCGGAGAAAAAAGCGTAATATAATAACGGTGGGCCGGTGGTGGGTGGGACGGGGAAATGGAAACACGACGGGAAAAAAAGGGCCCCCCGACGGCCGCGTGTTGACGCGCAGCTAATTAATTATTCTCGTACGTTTAACGTTCCCGCGACGGCGTGTCCCCGAACTGTAGGAATAATTCGTCCTAATTACCGCGGTTAGGGTAGCGGTAAACTTCGTGTTTATCGACCGCCGGGACCGTGGTCACGGTATATACTGTCGTGGAATACGCAGTCGTCGTAATAGCGAAGTTTACGACACGTATTTCAGAGTGGGCGCTGTCGATCGAGACGCGCGTCCAACGAATTGGTTCGCCGGACTATGGTTGCCGTTCGACCGACTCGCCTTTCTTCGACGTCGATTTGTCGACCCGGTGAGACGGACTAATAAACGGTTTTTCGGCTTCGCCCGGCGTTTACGAATCGATCGGCAGCGTTCCCCGTTAGTCGACCGAATTGAAAAACGCGCCTACGTTTCTCGACTGATTTTCGACGGACGGATTGTTGCGAGACGGACGAACGACCGATATTTCAAACGCCTCCATAAATAAATGGACGAACGAGGCGGTTCGAAAATTATTGGATAATTTCCAGCGGACACCGAAAGTTTATCTCGCCAGTATTTCTGTTATCGATTTGACGACGTAAGTTACATGGCCGACGTTCAACCGACAATTAAACCACCGATAAGTATCGTTTCGGAATTATTTTTATAAACCTTAGCGAATTCGTCGTCGGAAATTGGCCGACGTTTCGTCGCGCAGGCGTCCGCGGTTTTCGGATAGTGATTTTCGGTGTAGTTTGCGGTCGCTCTATCCCCCGCGGTCGTCTCGGATTTGAAATACGGATTCGGTCTACTGTCGGGTAAACATATTCGGGTAGATTTTTTATTTTTCGTTAACAAGTTCGGCGCCTTCGAACCCGCGATATCGTAACGACATTCGACGTTTTATTTGTCGTCGTCGTTATTTTTTTTTTTTTTCAGAAATAAAAATTGAAACCATCCCGTCTATAAGTCTATAACTAGTGATCTAGTTCTATTTCCTATTTCGCAGTGGTTAGGAGGGTAAAAAGAAGATGTTTACCGTTCGGATAAATCTTGGCGCGTTTCCACCGGAACTATCGGCTCCCACTTAAATTTCGGTTGACGTTTCGAGAGCCGTGAAACGGTTGGTGGGGGGGGGCGGGCGGAGAGAAGGTTGAAGCCGATATACTTTACCGAGTCGCGCGCGCGCCGTTCATATTCAAACGCGTGCAAGTTTTTTCATTTTTCCCCCTACGCGCGAAAAGCCCTTCGGAGAGTTCGATTTCTTTTTCTATTCGTCTACGCGTTCAAATATGACCAATATATACATATACGCGTACGCGCGCGTGTATATATACGCCGAAGTAATTTTCATCCGTGTAGGAAGGAACTTTGAGGGTGGTTTGGTCATTACTACCTGATATCGGATGTCGAAACGTTTGCACGCCCGTTTTTCGAAATAATTTCGTTTTGTTTTCAGACACGACCGCGACTGTACACGTACGATATAGCGTCGCTACTTATTTCGGCTAGTCTTCCCTAGCTGACTAGACGCGGGCGATAGATTCCTTACGGGGTTATCGAATAATAATAAAATTGATTCGCCCGTCCGTCTTTCGTTACTTTGTTTCCACCGTGTTGTTCTAGATGTCCCTTTCTACGCGCCTTATTACCAATTATTCGGTCAACGAGCCGTTAAGACGATTAACGTCGAAACCCAACGCCGATACTTCGTTAAGCGTTATAACGTAATCACTCGTGCACGTTAGTCGATTAATTGTAAATCGGTTTTACGTACTGTTATGGACACTATTACGTGGAAACGATTATAATTGCCTATAATATAATTGTAAACGTTTTTATGACGTTTTTATTTAAACGATTGTCGTTGTTTCTATATAATAATTGTAAACGTTCTTATAACGAAACGATTATAGTTATATCTTATTATATAGAAATGATTAGACACTATCGAGCATTATGAACAAACAATCCGAAGTACCAAGAAATCCTTGGTAACTTTCGATAGTGCCTCGTCCCAGAAAATCTAATTAGTGCGATATTTGCAGAGTTTCGAGTGTGCGATGTTTGTCAGAGCATCGGTCAGACCTTCCGTAATATTTAGTATTAGACATAATTAATTCTGTTTCGCGGTGAATGTTTAATAAATATAGTGTACGTTAATTCAACTGTTTGTTGTCTATTTTCTTTACATAATTTTTGTTGTGGAGACGTCCATAACAGTACTTATACGGACGTTGCCCGTTGAATTAAATAAATAAATATAATATATACGTATAGAGGTTCGAGTCGGTAAGTATTCGCCATATATTCGATAGGAATGCGCGCGGACCGTTACGCGTCCCGAGAGCGGTAACCGATGCCAAAATAAATTAAAAAAAAAAAAAAAACGAAAACTTTCGAATAAACGCGCCAAGGTAAAGTGTTTGGCAACAACTAAAGGGGAAACGCCACGCGCAGCGAGCGCGTGTAAAAGATATATACCTATGCGAACGCGCGTTTTAACTTTTACCGTTTACGGACTCGTCCTCCCGCACCCCTATTGCGCGCGCGCCCCTCTTCGTCACTCGTCGTCCGAGTCGTTCGGTACCGACGGTAATTTTTTATTACCCGATTTGTCGGCCGGACTACCGGAAAATTAATTCATTTCACGTTTCGGCGTCCGCGGACGGCTTTTTAATCGCGACCCGTTATTATTATTATTTCGCGCGTGGTCGCCATACGACATTGCCCGAGCGCCTCTACGGTAGCGTATTACGTGAACCGTAAACGAACGTTGGCGTTCCAGTTGTTCCGGACGAGACGCGCGAATCCTACGCGCGTTTTTTTTTCGGTAAAACGCTCGTTCGACGTTTTTTTTTCGTTGGATTACCTTTTTTTTTTTTACTCTCGTACCGGCGATAAATTACGAGTTATTATACCGCGGGCGGAGAAAATGCGGTTTTTTAAAACGTACTTACGATCGCCGTAGTTAATAATAATAACGGCGCGCCGGTGTAAACGAAGTTCCTTACGTAATTCGACCACCCGTTAAAAACCGTCGAGAAATTTCCGAAGCGTAAAATTATCGCGCGAACGGGTCGTTTTTAATTATTAGCTAATACGGGCGCGGGGTACGTTCTCGCTCGGATAGACGTTTCGGAATTGGACAGTTGCACAACAATCGAGCCGGAAACGTTCGAACGGCGACCGATTTACAGAGCCCGATGAGAAGTACGGCGAACGCGAAATATTCTCGTCGAACGTATTAACGGGCGAATATAAGACGAACGCAAGGGTCGTGCGCGCGAAATCCGGGCCGTCATTTATTCGCCATTTTCCGTTCGCGCGGTACTTTTTTTAATTAAATATATTCCGCGTAACGTCGTAAATATGTATTTTTCGTAGTCATTTACGTTTCGAACGTGCCCGCGGCGGTACTCGTTTTAATAATGAAAAAAGCGCTATACCACCGCGCCGGGTAACCGTATCGATTACCACGTTTACCGAAACGAAACCGTTCGAATTCATTATTTACGTACGCGATTAATAATAATAATAATAACGCGACGTCCCCGTGGTGTGTATGTTGTTTGCGGACGATATTGTGTTGGTTGGAGAAAGTAGGGAGGTAGTTAATCAAAGACTCGACGTGTGGAGATTAGCTTTGGAAGAGAAGGAATTAAGAATTAATAGAAGTAAGACAAAGTATATAGAGTATACGTTTGAGGAAAAGGAACAAGTAGATGAAACGAAGAAAGGAATGACAATAAATGTGGACGAGATATAAGAGGTTGAATGTTTCAAGTATTTAGGGTCTTTTGTACAAAAGAACGGAGAATTCGACGAGGATATGAAGCATAGGTTTGGGTGGCTCAAATGGAGAGAAGCGTCTGGTGTCTTGCGCGATAAGAGAATTTTAATGAGGCTGTAAGGTAAGTTCCATTAGAGTGTAGTGAGACCAGCTATGTTTTATGGTTCAGAGTGTTGGTCGGTGGACAAGAAAATGGAGAATAAGAGCTGAGATAAGAATGGTTAGATGGATGAATGGGACGAGAAGTGAAGATAGGATATGAAATGAATTTATAAGAGGAAGCGGTAGGAGTGGCGTCGATTATGGATAAAATGAGGGAGAACAGACTTAGATGGTGATGTTATGAGGAGAGTAGATTCGTAAACAGTAAGAACAGTTATGGAGTAGAGCGTGGAAGGAAGAAGAGGAAGGGGAAGACCAAAGAAGAAGTGGTTGAGCGGGATTTGTCGAGTGGAGGTTGAGGACCCGGACCCCAAATAGCTGGGAGAATAAGGCGAGGAAGAGAAGAAGAGGTCCCCGGCCGTTACGACCGTTTTGGTGTTTCCGACAAACGGCTAGAGGGACGCTCAATTACCGAATATTCGGTGAATACACTTTCGCGGCAGATACGAGACGCGCGTGGAAACGTCCCGAACATTATTGGCACGACAAATCGCACTTGGCGAATCGGCCAATGGTCAAAATGAAGCCGACGAGAGTGCGTGGCTTGTGTGGGCGGCCCGCGGCTTATACGATTCGACCGTTTCGGAACGACGTAGTTAGACACCGCCGGGCAGGTTAGGCGTCCGCGTTGGCGACAACGGGACGGCCGATTCGTATTGCGGAGTGCGCCGGCGACCAACGCGAGTCGACGGACGAACCATGGGTTCGAAGGGCCGACACGGACGTTACTGTTCGTTTTGTAGCCGTAGGGCTACGATATAAATGTCGAAACGTTTTGTTTACGCCCAGACACGTACGCGTGTATCGGCACGCGGAATCCGTAAATCGAAACACGGGCGCGCGTCGTTTCGGGGACGCGACGCCCGGCGCGATTCTCGCCCTTCGAAATACGTTTACGGCGAACGGGTTACGCCCACGTACTCATCCCTTCCTGGCCGCCGGCCACTCCGTGGTCGATTGCTCGTTTCCGGGAAAATTATTCGGTACCGTTTCGGCGCGCGTACGATAAGCTCCAGAACGATGCAAATAAATAAACGCGATTAATTATTTATTGGTAAAAAACACAAACCGACGGAAAATCCGAAGAAAATTGTTCGGACGACGGCGGGAAATTCCCGTTCCGTTTGGATACGCTACGTGTACGGAAATGAACCCCCCGGGGGGAAATCGATTTATTCGCTTTCGTAGAGAACGAAAGAAGAAAATTTTTTAAACTTAATATCGCCAAAGTTACTTCGTCAAAGTTCGTTAACACGTAAACACGGTGACAGCATTTTCGCTAAAAATTGTCCTACCCGATGGGTTTATTATTTATTTACAAGCGATTAATGTTTGCGCACGCGCCAAGGAACAAAGACGTAATTAAACGGCGCTCCCGGAAACTTGTAACGTTCCGTAAACAATAAACTGTGTTGGCTGGACGTTCGGTATTTTCCAAAAAAACAAATCGTTCTAATTCGGAATTATAACCGCCGGGGATTAAAAACGATTTTTCGTTTTCGAACGAACCGTACTATTTATACGACGACTAATGTTTTTTCCTCGTTTTAAACTTGGTCGAAGGATCCGTTGTTTTGATCGTTTCGCGTAACGTCACATTTCGGCGTAGCGAATCCGAAGGCGCCTTTTATTTGACGCGATATTCGTTTATTTCGTTGGTTTCACGAGACGCGCAAAAAACCAACCGCAATATGGCGACCGAAAACCCACGAAAAATTTTCGGACACTTGACCGATTTTCGTCAATTTCGTTTTGGCTTTTTGTCGCCACAATACGAAAAACCGGTAACGTTACGAAATACTTGGCATTTTTACCGTCGGGTTTTTTTTTTTTTGGTTTTGTTTCGGCGATATTAACATACGTGACGCGTTACTTAAAAACGAAAAATATTAAACAAGAGGTTTTTAAAAACACGGAAACTCGTAAATAAATCGTCGACGTATCCGATTTCGCTAGGATCGAATTTCGTTCTATTTTTTTGTTCTCCTCCAGTCGTAATTCCGAAACTTTTAATTCGATACGCGCGAAAACTTCGACAATAATCAAAAATAAACTTTCGACGAACGCCGCCCCAGTTTCGGATTAAATTATAGCGTTTTTAAAATTTCGACAAATTTCCGTTTTTACGTTCACAAAGCTAATAACGTTTCTAACTTTCGGCACTGAAGACCCGAAAGTTTAACGACAAAGTTTAACGGTTTTAAAACGATCCGTTTTTTTTTCAACGTTAGTTTCTGTTTCTTTTTAAACTTCGAATTAATACTTTTTAATGAAATAATAACCTTTTAGCGTTTCTCGAATGTCCACGAATTATCATCCTCGTGGAAATTTCGAATACAACTTCGCTAAAGTGTCCCTGCCCCCATCCCCCATGCTTGTGTCCACTAAATGTCTTTCACCTTCAACGGACAACAATTGAAGGGTTCGCCAACGGCGTTTTTATTTCCATTTCGGTGTTGTCGCGAAAAAGCGTTCGGTGTTCCGCGCGATAGTTTGCCGAATAACGGACGTCGTATTCGAATAGGTTTATCAGTCGCGTTTCGACCCTAAGAACGCGTTCGCCGCGCCCGATAAACGCGACAACGGTCGTCAATCGGGTTTCAGTGTAACGTACAGGGTCAGTTTGTTTCGGGCGACACGAACCGTCGGATAAACGGGAATAAAGCGGAATTTTCGGAACTCGGTCCCTTCCCGCGATTGGCCGCCCGGTAAGGGTAACCTATTCGGGATCGTCGCGACGGTCTATGTTCGTGCGCACCCTTTACCGCGTAAATGTCCGTAAAAGTCCGACAACACTACGCGATTCTCGTGGATTCCGATCAACGATAAACGGAAACGTCCGATAACGAGCTCGGAACGAATCCGGACGTGTTTCGAACGGAACTGATCGGTTAAACGTTACCGCGGCATTATGTTCCTGGAAAAGCGCGGCTGCCTGCGTGGCGATCGAAGGCGACTAAAAAAGTCGGGGATGGAGTAGACGCGAGGTCGAATTAAACGGACTAATCGAAACGGCGAAAGGAAATGCGGAAATTCGATCGATTTTTTTTGTCGGTCCGCGTTTCCGTACGCGGTGGCGCCGAGCGCAATCGTACCCATCGGGTAAACGAGGCGTAAATTAGCGAAACAACAAACCAACCGCGAGTTCTATAAACGCGATAACCTCGTCCGTTTCGCTGATCGTTTAAATATACATATATTGGTTCGGACGACTCGGAAACGGTTTAGTGATTCCGTCGGTTTTCCGCCGCACCGTTTACGGACGTCGTCGGAAATCGACCCGTCTCGTTTTCCGTCGGTCCCGTTTTCGTCGTTCCCGTTTATTTTCTTTTTGGTACGTTCTTAAAACGGAAACGCCACGGGAAAATAAAATAAATGTCTCCGGTCGACAGACGTCGTTTCGCGAATAATTCTTCTTAACGCAAACACGCGTTACGATACAAACGAGAGAACAAACACACTATCCTCGTAAGTCGTGTATAACAAAGCCGTTTATATTTTTCGTAATAATAAAAATTACTTATTACGTTCGACGCGACCGTTTAAAATAAACGAATCGGAAGCGAAATAAATATATATATATAAAACGATCGAAAACAATATATATATTGCTGAGGTGAGTCATTTTCGAACGCGAATGGACGTATCCAGTGGCCTACTTAGACCTGAATTTCGGGGGGGGGGTTTCATTTTTAAATAAATAAATCGGACGACTCTAACGAAACAAGACGCGTTATACGTTTTAATAGATTATTCAATTTCAACGAACACGTTATATTATAACGTGCGTCGAAGTTTAAAAATATTTTAATATTTCGTTATTGTCGACTAAAAATATACGTAAGAAATTAATTTTTCCTAAAAAATTTTCAGGGTGAAGTTTATTCCCCCGTCCCGTTAGTACGCCAATGGACGTCGTCGAACGATCGAACCGGCGAAATATCGTTTATCGTACCGGTCGGCGGTACGACTTTATTCGTTCTTCCGCATTCGCCGATCGTTCCCGATATACGCGAATATTACGTTCCGTACGAATTAGAGTGCGCAAAGTCGGCGAAATTATCTCCGCTCCCCTCCTTCCCCTGAAGTACGACGAATTCGTACCGACACACGGCACTCCGGCGCGAGGTTCGGTTAGGAGGCTCGGACAACGAGTAGAACCGATAGACGTAATCAACGCGACGACCCACGAAAATTCCCGAAAATTGTCGTCCGCGTACGCCTGAATGAAACGACGCCAAAAAGATCATTTTCGAAGCGTGCAGCTTTTTGAAGTCGTAACGTTTGTTGCACCGATTGCGGGCAAAGACGAACCGAACATAATACAACGTGGAAAAATCGCCGGGTCGTCGTTCCGAACGTTTCCGGAACCACACGACGACGACCTTAAACGACCCGGTCTTGGGTAACTCGAACGGTTATTAGACGAGCGTGCCGGACTGGAAACCTACCGACCGAGCCCCTCTGCCTCACGATCGTTTACTACCGGCAAATGAAACGACGATACCGGTACGTCGGTCGTAAATCCGCGAGTCTGAACTCTTTTAATCGTGAACTTACGCTGTCTCGGTATGTTTTACGTTTTCGCCGCTCGCGACGGGACACGATTGGCGCAGACGCTCGCCGTTTTCGATCGTTCACGGTTCGAACGGTGACGAATATCTTCGAACGTGGTCTTGGATGGGAGGGGGGACGTACCGGAGTTCGGGTAACGCGGTGGTTGTCCAACGGCTCGAAACACGTATTGGAAAACTGTCCGGAATTCGGAGCACTCGTGAAAAAACCAAAAAACCGTTTCGTCGGGAATACGTTCGCGTAGTATTTTACCGTTCTAAAAATATTTCGCGCGTACTTTCCTTCGTTTTACGTTACCGCCGGTTCGGTTAACGGATTGTTAAACGGTCGACGGGAAATAATCGTACGTACCGTTCGTCGGTTCTTCCCGTCAGTTTCATATTCGCGCGAATTCGAAATTCGACGGTGAAAACGTATAAAAACGATTCGCATTCCCGTTAGTTCCCCCCCTCCACCAACGTATATTTCGCGAAACCCGCCGGTATTAATAACGCTATAATTAACGTATCGACTTCGCCGGGCGGTTTCGGGTTTTTGCAATAAAGTTGTCGACAATCGCGCGAACGGTCGACACGCCCCCCCCCTCCCACGTCACAGTTCCCGCGACCGGACGCTTCTGTACAGCTACCACCGGACGGAAGAGTCACTCCGGCGTGGCCAAAGTTTTGAGAAATCGTCGCGGGACTCTTGTAAAGGCCGTTAATCATCGACGGTCCACTGACTTCCGGTTCCCCCCCTTACACACACACACACACACATAGTTCATACCTCACCACGACGGGCGGCTCGATCCTTTTGTTCCGGTGACGGCCCTTCGTCGGTGGGCGTGTGGCCATACCGGTGGGTGGGGAGTGAGGGGTGAAAGAAGGGTACACCGGAAGGTCGGAATGTTTCATTGTCGTCCGGTCGGCTCGTCACGGTACCCTTTTCCGGTCCGTTTGCCCGAACCACTGTTTTTCTTCGAGCTTATTATGTCGGAATCGATTTTCGAAATCGACGCCTGGACATATTTAAATACATATCGTTCGTCTTCCGAACCCGGCTGTGTGTCTGTGCGTCACCACCGAACCGGACGGACAGCGAATGTTTTCACGCGCCGAGTATCGGTTTGTTGTCTTCGAAGGGACACGAACACCGCGCGACGTCAAACGGACCACGAACGAAACGCTAATTGTTCGATCGAGAACGTTTCGAAGTATCGCGAAAAATACGTGACGTCCGCGAAAAATAATGGCACAAAACACACGCGAAACGACGTTTCGGAAACGCCACTCGAGACATTCCGGCTCTTGTATCCCGCGCGTTGTGAATTCCGTAATCGAATTCGCGGTTTTCCAACGAACGTTTTCGAGTCCCGTAATTACGCGATCTGTCCCAAAAGTGTCCGGCCCGTTTTCATTTTTCCGCGCTGACCTCATCATCCGGCTCGTGGAATCCTTCAAAGTAATCTCCGTTTGACTGAACGCTCCCACCGGTGCTTCCACGTCCCGAAACAGTTCTGGAAGTCAGTTTTCCGAATAGCTTTCAGCGCGCTCGTCGCATTTTTTTTTTAATTGCGTCGCCGAATCGACGCCCTTCGAGTGGAATTTTCAATTTCGGGAACAGCCAAATGTCACTGGAAGGTACTACGTCAGGACTGTACGGAGTCGAGTGATTTCGTGTTTCGCCGGAAACTGTTGCACGATGCTCGGCGAACACGCTGGCGCATTATCGCGGTGAAGAATCCCAGTCACCGTTCGCCCAAAAATGCGGCCGTTTTCTTCGCACACGCGATTAGAACTTTAACGTAAAATTCTTCGTTGACCGTCTCGGAGCATATTCGTGACGCGCGACACCTTCATAATAAAAAAAAAAAAAAAAAACAAAAAACCGAACGATCGAAAACGCGGGCGGGACACTTTTTGGACTGACCTCGCATTTAATTCGTTCGTCGATTCGTTTATTACAAACGCCGTTCGCGTTTTTCGTATCGTTCGCGCCACAACATATCGGTGGCGCAATGTTCACGATAACACGTCCGACCGGCGGCTATTAATAGACAATATACGCGTGAAAATTCCGGCCGCGTACACCGGTGTCGTCGTTCTGCCTGATAGTCGTTCCGCGTGGCTCCAGACACACCCAGGAGAACACGTCGTTGTGTTCATGGTGTCTGTTTTACGCTATCGAAGTTGGTAACGAAAATTGTCGGCGATTTGTGTTGTTCGCGAATCGTCGTCGTTCCTGTGTTTCTATGTACTTTCGCGTTATTACGTCGACAAAGTCAACGGTTAAGTTTGCGTCGCGTCGCGCAGATCGTGTCCCGTTTTATTTATTTATACGCGTTATTCCACGTCGTTGATTATTTATTGGTGCTACGAGCGCCTGTCTATTAATATATCTAGTGAATTATACGCGCACGGACTTTAGTTATTTATTATTCGTCTTTCGTTCCATCCACGAAGCTTAATAAGCCGGTGGCCGTTTAAACGCGTATTTTGTTCGTACGCGCAGACGCCCTCGAATACGCGGCGTCCCTCGAGAACGGAATGGGCAATTACGGTTTTTTCGTGCCGCGAACGTTTCGCCGACGTGCACGTCCGCGGCTCGTCGATATCCGTCCGAATTCGGAAATCGTTTCGGGCCGAACAAAATTCCGAGCACACGTTTTCTTTACTCCAACAGCGATACCGTGCGTTTACCCATTATCGGTCGTTGTTCTCGTTCTTATTGTCCGTGTTACGTTTCGAAAAAAACGACCCTCCCTCACACCATCCCTCCACCCGAATTGTTAAACGAAAATTTCTGAAATTACTTACCCGCGAATCGCGTAATAATTGGGTGGAATGGTGGGGGTGTACACACTGAGCGGTAAACCAGAGCGGAAACGTTTATCGCGGGAAATGAACGCGAAAACAAACTTAGATTTCCCGCGTTTTGTTAATAATATTTCGTTCATTTAGTTCGCGGTAAGTCAAAACTTTTCCGCTCCGCAGTTCGGAACAAAGCGTCCCGGCGAAACTTAAATAACGAGTTTCGCGATGTTCTCCCCACCCCCACCCACTATTCGAACACGGCCGTGTGGCGCGCGTTCGTCGGCGAGATATTACACCCGTCGGTTCGATGCAAAACATTTTAGTCTATTCTCGATTCGTTTTCATACTTACACTTACGTCTCTCCTTAACCGAACTTCCGTCGACCGTTACGTATTATCGTCCGGCACCGTTTCGCGGCCCCGTTCCGCGTGAACGTTTTCGGCCAACTTGTCCGTCGTACGAATCGTCGTCGTCGCCGTTACTGTTATTTTATTAAATACTACGGCGCGCTACGTGACCCGCTCGAGTGGGTCGTTTCGCGAACGAAAACCAGGCGCGGAAACGGTCGGTATGGTCCGATCGCCGTTTCGTTCGAAAGTCCCGAACACGGTCAATACGGAATGTAATAAACGTCGTTTCGGATATTGACTAAAGCCCATTCTCCTCCCGCCACTCGCAAATATTCGAAACCGTCGCGTTTGAAAATCTACGATTCCCCTCTCCCTAGAAATTCGTAAATCCGAGCCTGATATTATCTACGTACGCGCGCTGCTTAGATCGACAGCTTAATAAAAGGACGTTATATATATATATGGACGTATTCTAATTCGAAGGGACGGTATCGTTTCCTGTGATGAACGAAACGCGTTTGCCTCTCGATCGTCCGGGAGGGTGTTGAACCGCGCGATAAACCGTATCGACCGGGCGTCGATTTGGGTGTTTTTTTTTTACTCGGTCGAGTACGAAATCGTTTAAGTCGGGAACGGCGAGAGGGAGGAAACGCGCCGACGGTTTACGAAAAGGAAAACAGACGCCCGGACGTCTGACAGTTTTTTTTTTTTGACCCGACGAACGATTTTAATTTTCCGCGTCCTACCCGACCGGACGCGACCGTCCCGTTAGTTTATATCGTTTTTCGAGCGGG
>JAIPRN010003747.1:0-19260 GCA_025469175.1 Geopemphigus sp. TES_GeoC_2020 | reverse complement strand
GCTCCCATAACCCGCTGCGCCCTGTCGGCCGCTGTGCGGAGGTGCGCCCCGAACATCGAACGCTTGGACTCGAACTCGAGGCCCAGATACCGAAGCGTCATTCCTAACTGGACAGTCTTCTCCTCAAGCCCTGAGACGAAGACCCACCGGCTTGCGACGGGCCGTGAACACTACGGCCTGGGTCTTTTCAACCGCAAGCCGCAAGCCCTGGGCGCGTATGCACCCTGCGACCGCCGCGAGCGTGGTGTTCGCGCGGACCTGCACTTCGTCCACAGTGTCCCTCTCCGCCATGATCAGCGTATCGTTGGCGATACCGAACATTGACACACCGGGTCCTTGAAAGCCCTTGCATACTAAATTTAATGAAAATCGTTGGAGCCGTTTCTGAGATTCAGATTATATATATATACATATACAAGAATCGCTCGTTTAAAGGTATTAGATAAAAAATTACAGCATAGATATTACGCGTATTATATTTATGAGAACTTCTATAGAGGACTTAATATTATTTATCGTATATTTTTTTTATTATAATAATACTTTTCATTAAATATTAATTACGAAGTTTGAATTATTTACACAATTCTTATTCCTATTTTAGTTTTCACGAGCTCGATTCATTCGATTTTCTTAGTTTTTTATTAATTTATTTTAATTAAGTATATACGTGTTTTTACATACATATTGTACAAACAACAACGAATAATATAAAATTCGAAAAAAAATATACGAAATTTTCTGAATTTTTTCTTTAAGAATATCGATTTGGTTCATAATTTAATCGTGTTATTCCGCTATGTGTTGACTTATTAATATATTTTTAATACACGTACAAAAACACACACAAATATAATATGTAATTAAAATCGACGTATTCCGATATAATTGAATTAATTTTGTTCTTATTTCTCTTCAAAAGTTAATAATTTGATTCTAGAAAATTTAATAATTCACGTTTCAAATTTGACCGTAACGACTTGTTACGAAACATGTAAATTATTATAATAAATGGCGATTATCTGGTATCAATGTTTAACTAACTCTTTAATATACACATTTTCGTTTAAAAGATTTTAACATTATTGAATAAATCGTATTGCGAAAATATTTTATTATTATCTTATGGTTTTACAATATTCGGTATATTATTTATTTAACGGATTTTTATAATATTAAGTAAGTAATTTTTGTGACAATATTTTTATAATAATTTCGATACTTTTGTGAAAATATATTTTTTATCAAGGCGTCTATAATATTTAATTTATATATTTCAAAAATATTTATGGAAATGCTTGTGACAATATTTGTCACAAAAATATATTGACATCAATCGTCATATTTATTATGTCAATGGTATCCTGTCAATAAATAATGTGACAGTACTTTCAAAACATTTAAAAAAAGTCCGTACAGTTTTTGAAGATAATTATTTTTTAGAAACACTATCGGTACATTTTCCAAATATTATTTGTCTAATAAGGTTTTTAAGTGAATAAAGTATTTACGTTTAAAGAGAAGACAACTTTATAGGTAAACGAAGTTTTTAAGCACAATGTCTAAACTAAGACTGTCCCGGGAATTAAGATTGCGCCGTCGTTTATTTTCGTCTTGAAATGCGTAAGATGGGTAAAAATGTTTTAATACACCGAACGTGGTAAATTATTATCGATTATTCTCGGGGTCGTCGTTTTATAAACGATTTTAATATAACTAAATTCACGAGATTGGTTAATTTTTCTTTTAAAATTTTACGAATTGTAAACACGTTAGCCAATTACGACTATTTTGTTCTGCCATCCGAATGCTCAATATACATTTTGCTCATCCTTATTGGCCCGTTCCACGAACCATTTGCTTTTTCTGTGTCTAGGATTTCCATGTCATCCCACAATGAATCCAGTTCAGAGTTGACAAACTTTTGTCCATTAGTAGAGTGCAGTATAACTTGAGCTCCAAAATACTATATATTTCAAGGAGACGATATGCGAATTTTTCGGCTCATTTATTATATTTTACTTACATTTAGTAGTGTGTGTATGTGTACGCGCGTTCGTGTAAATGTTGGAAAAATACAAACATACCAAGTGTATTGAAAATAAAATTATTTTTATTCGCCCTTTTTAAAAATATTTAACAATACGTTTCTGGCATATTTGAAATTCCATTACTGTTAGAATTTCCGAATTTCAACGTACCTTTATTGATTATATTTATATAGAATTACAAATTAGTTTGCTCTCGTTATTCAATGATCAATGAAAATCAACTCAGAAACTAAAAGTTTATAAAATGTTATCTGATTCCGACACCACAATGGTACTGTAAAACATACATGATTAGCTGTTCGAATTCGTTTATTACCAGACTAGACTTAAGTATCTATACAGCGTATTCTTATATACATTCAAAGTGCAAATCCATACGGATTTTAATTTCGATTTAGTTTTCACGATCGAGTGTAGTTTAACCATTATACTCGAATTCCCATAAAACAAAAAAACAATGTAGGCTATTATTATTATTTTTCATCGCGTCAATACCGGTTCAACACGATAACAATGGAACTTTTTTTAATGTATTATTTTAATACTGTGTTACTATGGTATATATTCATCTCATTACTACAGTACTAAACTAAACGTAGTTTTAATCTCGCGGAAATAACGAGCCGATCGTTAACGAACTCCGTAAATAGTATTTATCGATTTACGTATTACGTTTTTATTTTATTACGCCTTTATTCTTAATTGGGGAAATTTTGTCGATCTGACAAATTTTGGTATTGGACATGTCGAAAACACAATAGAATTATGCAGCATTAACTATCTACCTAAATATATATATATATAGGTAGTAAGTATGTTTAAAAGGGTGCTTCGAAGTGTGATAAATGTGTAATATTAGCATCAAGGTGACATCGGGGTAGGGATTTTTATTCACGTCACGTTATTTTAAATTTAATTACATTTTTTGATCATGGAAGAATATAAAAATACCGAAAAGAAATTAAACGGCGAGTGTCTTTTTTCTTCGTTTTTACGATATCTAATTTTATTCAATTTATACGTTGTACTGATAGAGTTGTATAGTGCACTCTATAGATTAGTATATATATAAGCGTGTGTGTGTGTGTGTGTTCAAAAGTGATAAATTTAATTCGTACAAAGTACCTATAGGGTTATCTAATACATAACTATAGTATAAAATATTTACTTCAACGCATTTTTTAACGTATTTTACGTGACCATCAAAATTTGAAAAATACGCGAACAAAACTCTTACAATAATAAAACTTCCATTGTAATTAATTATAACTATAATTAATGACCATTTGCTTCATATATGTATATTGTGTGTGTGTATGTAATGTGTGAGATGGTCCATGAAAACATCACCAACAAAAACCACAATGATAACCGCTGTTGTAGTGAGTACGTTTACAAATACAGATTACACCGACGATTATTTCCCCCGTCCATTATTATCGAGTTTTTATTAATATTATTATTATTATTATTATTCGAGAGAAATCCCTATTTGAGTCGTCGCGCTGAACCCTTCGTTATGCAACGAACGCAACGACCGAATGATTCACCCCGGTAGCACAACATCAGCGGTAGTAGCTCGGGCGATCCCTATATGGATTTTATTTATCCCGGCGACCCTTCGACAAGCAACACGAGCAATAAGACCGATTATTGTTTGAACAATGACAGCCGCCCTTGGGTTTTTGGGGAGCGACATATTCAGCGTTGTAGTACCGGGGACTGCGCAGGCGAACACGGGATGGTGGAAGGGGGGCGGGAGAGTGGGAAGGAGCAGGATGACGTAAATGCTGTTGTCAAATAAACCATTAATCAATTAACCCCGCGAGGGATGATGCCGGAGGTCAGGATATGGATAATAGTAATGCTCGAGTATTTTGGGAAGCACGTGACTTCAGTTTTTAGTGATTTATTTTTTTCGCCTCCGGCGAAAAACGGAACGCGTTTGCTTAGAGGGAAACATTAAAATCATTAAATATAGATAACTGCGTGGCTACCATTTCAAATAATAATAATAACGATAGTAATAAAAACGATAATTTTCGAAAGAGAAACGTTAGTGGCTAGTAAGTGAAACACGAATTTGCGTGTTTAATCGTCCAATTGTTATCATTTTAAACGTGTTTTAACACGTATTAACGAATTTAGACAACGTTAAATGTTCGCATTATTTTCCGCTTCGAATTATATTTGATATATTTAGAATTTTACGTTCGTATTGACCAAACTGCATTATTAAATGTGAATTATAACATTGGACGAAGTGTACGCCTAGTGAAAATAATTGTACTTAAATAATACGCGTGACCGTGCTATTACAATTTAACTATCAAACGGTGACACACAAATTCCATCGAAACAAATGGAATTTTCGAGTAACTAATGTAGCGAATTAGGTGTAACGAAAACAACGTTATATGGAACGTAATAAAATCGAATATAAAAAAAAAGCGTAGCCGTCGAAATATTTGATTAGTCGGGAGTTTAAACATTGTTTATTATCGTTTAATGATAAATTATTATCGTTTAAAATTTTTTTTTTAATTTATATATTGTTGTTTCATTATAAACAATGTTTATTATCGCCCGAATTCAACGTACAAAAATAAAACGCTTCTTTAATATTTAGCGGAACTGGGGACAAGTTGGATCGACGACGATCTACACTAATGTCGCGAGAGAAAAACACATAAAACTGATTGATTTCGAAATAAAATCCTAAACGTAGGGAACGGTGTATGTATATATAAATAAAGTACGCGAAAATAAAACGGTACCGTTTAAACTTTTACGTCGCTGGTGAAGGTTCCGGATGCCGAGTGCTCTTCTCGTCCGTTGTATAATTTCATCCGAAAATATATTCGATTAATTTTGAAATAACGACGGTTTCTCTCGTTTGAAAAACGCGTTGTTTCGATAGGAATATTTTCATAATTCAGTAAATCGTAGCGTTCGTCAGCTGTTTGCTAGACGCGTACGACAGCTACCGAAATCACAATAAAAGTGCGTCTTCGTTTTTCGAACAATTTTGCGCATTTGCAATTTCGTTTTTTAATTCACGAGTTCGCTAGTAATTACGACAGCGATTTTGACGTAAACTTAATTTACGAGTTTTAAGAAACATTATGCGTAATATTTAAAACCGAACGAATAATCGATTTCGCGTTATTCAATGTATAATAACGAGCTGGATTAGAATTACACGATATTTCGATCGATTTAACGCTTACCAGACAATTTAGGAAGGAGAAACGGTCGGTTTTTTGAACACGGTAAAACGTATTAATTAAATAACGTTCGTAAAATAAATTCACGGTACACTTTTAATTCTTTTACTTCACCAACAAACCTTCTCTGGTAGAACCTTCTTCTTTTCCGTTCAACAATTTCACTCGGTATATTCGCTTAATTTTGACGTATCCGTGTCGGTTTTCTCCGTTCGAGAAAACGACCGGAACGCGCCGCTATAACGCGAGATTTTTCTTTTTTTATATATTTTAATAAATACCGTCAACTATCTTATACGATAGTATCGAAAAAAACAATTATTTCAAACGTTAACGAAGTGATTAATGCTCATTGACGGTACGAATATTCTTTGTTTAAGTATTCCCAATCATAAACTACATCGTAATAGCGCGACGTATACGCGTAATAAATATAAATATACATATATTTAATATATAATTTATGCGGTTACGTCATGTTCTACGCTGTTATAAGCAGAGCGAATATTCGGAGCGATGGTATTTTTAAAAATATTCCCCAAAACTTTTATTTAGTATGTATACTGCGCTTTAAAAACGAACTAGGTATATTAATAAGGAAAACGGACGTTTTATAGATTTTTCTCACAAAAATAAAAGTGTCTTTAAGGGAATGTATTTGGGAAAATAAGTCATTTATAAGCACCAAACGTCTATCTACGACAACAATTGTGTCGATTTAATGACAATTTCAGTTTCGCCTCATTAGTCACGAGTATCAAAAATGTACGTAGTAAATATAGAATTGATCGGTTCTGTTTTTATATTTGGCGAGTATTAAGTTTAAATTAATATTTTCAATGTACACAAAAACAATTCTTTTATGTTTCTATTAATACGTTTCAACGCACATATTAATTACTGCCGTTCAATTTCGAACGACGATGAAATATCGTTAAATAAGTAAAAAACATATGGAATTTTATTTATATAATTTATTTATTTTATATTTTATTATTAGACACGAAATGGCGGCTCGATAGTAACGCACGTTTACAACGCCAGTATTCGGAAATTCAAAAACGACTTCTTCCCATAGATATCATACGCGTAAAAGTGTCCCCAATAAACATTCGTTTCGATTTGATTATTAATGCCGCACGTGCCGAATTGAAAATTTCAAATCGTTCTCGTCGTTCAATCGAATAACCGAAAACGCATCTTGTATTCGCCAGTAACGTGTCAAAAATGTTGATCCCATATATAAATTGCGTTAATCATTTCACACGTCAACGTGACAATATGCCTATATCTAAAATCTATTAAGTATGTTTTAATTTACAGCGGCAAAATCTATAATTTATAGTTCCACGCGTCTGGATGTCAATCATTTGAAATGTATTCGACGAATATTGCCGATTTCAATCTCGAACTATATAGTTTGATTGACGTTTGTAATTAACAATTTGATTTTAGTTCTCGTAACACTTCACTGTTACTGTGACGGTGCTCATTTGCGTTCCGTGTAAACGTACGTTTGTTTACGGACGCGTGGGATTTATTCTGTAAAACGTAAATGTTCGTAAAATCGAACACTATCATCGATAAATGGTGTTTTATTATTCCGATATTTCTATACGCGTTTAACTATTTTTCGAATAATTTTGAAATTTGCGCGATTCGCGGATAAATTATTTATCATAGTACCGATATCGCCGACGATAATCACTTCACACGACGAACGTTCAAAATGTAAAAATAAAGTTCTTAATTTTACAATACAACACGAACACGTAGCTATTTGTCGAAAATAATAACGGCTATTGTCCGGTGAAATATTTATTCCGGAACCATGTGAGTAAAAGCGTTTAACGTTTACTCGTTTCTGTTTATAATTGTCGCACTATTAACCGAGTAATTTATTTATTTCGGAAGCGAAGACAACAGGTACTTGCTTCAAAAACCCAACCAGTGACGTGACTAAATCGATAATTTCGCATAAGCCGCGAACAAAAAATGATTACGAGTGAAGTGACACACACAGCGTTCTACAATAACACCAATATCGATAATAATTTATTGTTATTATACGTTCGAAAATTGACACAAATATAGTACACAACGACGTCGTTCGAACACTACATCGTAGGGATTTGAATGAAAGAACGTATATTTAAACCGGTGTCGTGTACGTTGTTGTATAATTAGTTAATTATACAATAATAAATTATTAGGAATTACGTATATACGTAGGTACGTTTAGTTTGATTTCTATTCTTATGATACGATTGTCACGCAATGTGATAAGTAATGGGGTTTTCGAAAGGAATTATCGTTAGATCCGAAAAGAAAATACCATTCGATAAATAATAATATTTTATTAGCGTACTCGGTACTAGTTACATTTTTTCTATCGACTGTACAACTGAATTTCGTTGAAAGTCACAATTTACAATAGGGATATACCGTCCCATTACGGTTACCACAACGTGAACGCGTTTAGTAGCCGGTACCGGTAACGTACGAACGAATAAACGAATTTTGTTTTTCGTCATTTATTAAATACATTTACCGGCGTTTAAGTGACGGCGACGGAAACGAATCATTTTCGTCGTCGTTTTAAAGTAATTACCGTTTTCCGTTACTGTAATTGGTTTATACGTAATACAGATATGGATCCAACGAGGTACCTATATACGTACGAAAATCGTCGGTTAGACTACAAATAAGAAATAGACACGTCGATCGACGCTAAACAAAGTCTAAACGCACATTTTCGAATTAATACGTACCGTATTTTTACAACAACTATTTTAACGTATAGGTTTTCGTTGCGAATCTTAAATATATATATATATATACATTATGTTCATCAATGTATTTTAAACTCCGTGTCTAACTAGAGTTTTATTTAATAATATATCGACGTATGGATACGATCGAATTGTTTTATTGTTGTTAGTGTACTCAATAGGTAATACATCCAACGAAAGATAAATAACAAACGGAACGTACGGTTAGAGGGTTTTTATTTCATCGATATGTGAATAGTGTTATGTTTGTTTCTTGTGAATTGTGACGACACGTATTTCGCATCGTCCTTCGTGTGTAGTGTAATATGCGCATTTCACTGACGAAAATCAGCGCGTTTTAATTTTTTATACTAAAAATCGAACACAAATTATACTTAAACACGTTATTTTTAGGCTTTCCCGGTAGTTAACCGGAAAACCGTGAATAATAACCATACACAAAACACGGATGCATCGAACACTGGCCGTCTCGCCCGAGCGGGAAACTTTTCACCTTTTTTTTTTACCGACATCGAAGTTTGAACATTTTCCCGATTATTTTAATTTCCCGAACGTTTCGGGGTTCTGAATAAAAAAAAAAATACTCGAGTTTTCGCGTTACACACGTCTTGATTGATAAATCGTATTCGGTACAACGGAAATCCCGCACGACGTTTAGTAACTACAGTTTGAATATCAGGAAAGTTGAACGCGTAATTATACCACAAAACTATCCAATTTAATCGATTAATTTTACTAAATAAGGTACGTTTTAGATATTTACGTAAACCGTAATTTTGTTTTATACGAAAAATACGCGATCCGATCTATATCGAATTGTCGATAAACAAACGTATTTACTGCGCGATTCGATTAATATTTTTAGATAAACATACGTCTAAGTTTTACTGTAATCACTCGCGTGGTATCTATCGTTAATATATTCCTATAACCAAATATATTTGTGTTTAATGTACATTTAATTATTCTACGATATAATTGTAATTAAACGTTATAAATAGATTATTAATATTATTTTAGCTTACGTGGTTAAGTCAATTTAAGCGCGTTCTTTTACTCGATTAATAAAACATTAAATTTGCTTATGCAGTGATGTACACTAATTCGTATAAATTGAAACTCGCCGTGATGTTTACTAAACATACTAAACAAAATGCAAACTTTATATTATTAAATATGTACGTTGAACTTTCGGGAGCCATATTAAATTATTGATCAGCGACCTAAAATTCGCGGAAAAAACTTATAAAACCTATAGGCTCTATAACGAGACTCTTGAAATAATGATAACATTAAAGAAGAGTGTATTATCTACAATAACGCTATATGTACCTAGGCCGTTAGCGTGGTACCCTAATATTGACTTTACTGTTGACCTTACCGCTCGTAGAAAACTAAATGAATTGTTCTAAAAATGGCTTCGTTACTTAGTGTTAACGTTTATTATTCGCGTAACGATTAAGGTTCGTTTTCAGTCGCGTTCGCGAATGATTAATACCCGTCGGCTTTTCGTCGCTATTAATAAAGCGTTGTTTTTATTTACGCTACGACCCGTTTATTAATAATCGTATGGTATCGTGTTACGACGAGATTTACCCTAGCGAAAAATTGCGAACGGCACTTCGTGTCACGCTTACGTTCGTTTCCCGTTATTCTCTTACTGCCACCCCGCCGCGGGTTACGAATTTAAACCATACGAACGGTTCGTCGACGTTGCGTTTGTACGGTTCGCGCCATATTTATTTCACGATAGCGGCGGTTATATATCGGCTATGATATAACGTGTGGTACTGTCCGTCCGTGATTGTTAAACATGTTTGTAAACGCCCGCGAAGGACGACGATACATAATTATTTCGGTCGAATTCGGGCGGCGATTATTTTTGCGGAACACAAGGCGTTTGAATGACCAATAACGGTAGGTACGGTATAGCGTAATGATAGCGAATTTTTCAATATCATTCGAACTCGGACGTAAGAAATTCGCGAGATTTCTCATTCGTCTGAATACATCGCCGTCGCTCCTTACCAACGACAATAATGCCGCCGTATGGTTCGTTTAGCTTAATGGAATATTCATTATTCGGCGGCGAATCCAACACATTTTCAAAACGCCCGAGGTCATTTAAGTCCGGTGCCAGCTATTTGTCGTAAACGATTTTTGCCGCGGTCGGTCTTTGCGTTTTCAAACGAAGTACAAATAACGCGGCTTGACGCATAACCGGTTAATAGACCGGTTAGACGTATAACCTAAAACTAAAACCGTTTTCCATTTTGTTCGATCGTCGATCCGATCGAACGTTCGTTTTAGTAAAGTCTCACGGGGTAATTTAACGTGGTCCGCGAATAACCCGTATTGGCGTGTTATTAGTTTTCGACGAATTAAAATACATCGACGTCTAGTGGTTAAGTATTTAATCAACCGAGTGCACGACGTCGAAATATCGTGCACGGACTTAGTGCGTCTATAATGAAATACTTTCAACTCGTTCCTATTACGTTATGACTAGATACGGTTTTCTCAAACATGATTATTATTATTTCGTTTCGTGTTTTTGAACATTTATAATAAAGTGAATATCGAGGAAAGAAAAAATAATATAAAATTCCATTGACCTTCGAATACCATTACGTGACGACAAAATATATAAATATATATATATATATACATATTTTATCTCCAAACGTATAGAATTATTTAATTAAAAAAAAAACTAAAATAATATACCGTATCGTTCGTACAATACACGAGGAACATAATTTTTGTTTAATATTTCGCAAAGATTTTAAAGGCATTCTTTATATACTATAAAGTGATTCTTTATTTTAGAACATTTCCCGTAGTTTCTAAAAAAAAAATACAATCACTGACCTTTTATTACTTTTTCCTTGATGGTTTCAGTTTATTAATCCTCTTGACAATTGTTTTTGGATTAAAACAAATAAATAAACTCGTAATAAAAATACTTTTAATGAATGAACATAAGTTCAATAGGCTTTTGAATTTTATTAAGAGACAAAAATGTATTTATTTTAAAATCATTATACATACACACACACACACACACATATATATACATATTAAAAATACCTCTACGTTTATAAATATGTTGTTGTCGTTTATGGATTAATATTTTTTTTTAATAGTATTGGAAGGCGTTCTGAATAAAATAATTTGTAATAATTATTTTTAATTATTATTATTATTATTATTATTATTTGTACGATATTTTTTAAATAATTATTTTATTTATTTATTAAGCCTATATAATTTATAGTTCTCTTTTTCCTTCGTCTTCTCTACTATGTGTTTAGGGATGGCTACCCCTAGTTCACCTTAGTCGATCGCCCGCACCTTCTCGTGCACCAGACATGCTCGTATCGCTCTGTATCACATCGTATACCACCACTTTTTTGGTCCTGCCTTTCCCCATCAACAATATACACCGCCATTTCTTGTCTCGCTTTCAATTTCTCTGTCATTTTACTCTCTAAAAAACACGTCCTAACCAGCTCAATTTTATTTTCGCCTATCGGAGCTATTTCCATGCTCTCCTCTTGTATAATAATTTCTTCGTATTTTCTAGTTACTCTACTTAGACATCTTAACATTTTCATTTCCGTTATGTTCGTCTATTTTCTTGTTTACTACCCAACATTTTGACACGTACTACATCGTAGCTCTCAATACGGCCTTTTTTTTTATAAAAAATCGATTTTTATTAATATTGTTACATACATATTCCTATATAGAGAAGGAATATTTCACAGGTTTTCTCAAAACGTTTGATAATACTAATATCCAATTATATATAAAGGTACGATTATAATTCGACGGTTATTTATGTACCGAAACGTTTTGGTCAATTCGCTTAAAAAACAATTGTCTACGAGATACGAAATTTAATTAGCAGAAACGAATAATGGACGGTCACTTGGTGTATCGTTCGCACCCTCATTGTCCAAATCTTCAGTTGTAAAATCGTTTCAGATTCTACGAAAATGTTTTCCACCCGTAGAGTTGGCCTTCGTTTTTCGTTTCATAAGAAGATACGTCGAATGCTTGTTGGAACGTAATCGAAACGATTAATAATAAAATAATTAGTTTAGTAATAATACGTAATTATGTATAAACGGAACCCGAAATTATGTACGATTTCGCAGCGACGCGTTGTTTGTACGAGCAAAAATCCGAGGTCACTTATATGGTAACATCATAAAAAAACGTTACATTATGCAAACGCAAATGACAATCCGACACTACAACTGTATGTAATGTATTAGCGAACGTACGAGAAAAATGTATAATATTCGTATTACGCGAATATATCCGCGGTCGATGAATAATAAATAAACTCGCTTTTCGCGAAAATCCATGTTGTTCGTCGCTAAATAATACACAGGACTTCGGGCGCGTATGAACGAGGTAAATTATGAAGGTCGAATAAGTTCTACCGAATTTCGTAAACTTAAAAAAATCAATAAACCCGCGTAAAATATGCATACTTATACAAAACGACTATTTTTAGATAATATTTCTTACGTTACCATGTGGTTGCGCGAGGATTCAACGGGTTAAGTTCGATTCGTTTTTACATTGTTGTCAGATTTACGGTTATTCGAATTGTAATGATTAAAAGTCCTATCACACACAATTTCTATTTCAATAACACGAGTGTAAACAAAAAATATTAATTAAAACCTTAAGCCGTCGAGAGAGGGAACGGGTTTTCCGAATCCTTTGAATGTTTTATATAAAATTGAAATTTCGTATTATCGTTACAGTTAAATTAAATAACACGTTATAGCGAGAAATTGATGAAAAATGATCAACCGAATTAAATTAAGTTAAATAAGTATTACGGACCGTAGCTAAAAATTTAACAGCGAATAAAAACATATTCCCATTTTCTTTTTTTATATTAAACAAAATAATAACGTTACAAAAACTATAATAAAATTATTCATTTTTTACTTTTTAACATACGACTTACTGGTTTCGTTATAAGTTCAAATTATTTCGTTGATTACGGAGTAAAGAAGAACGTTACTTTAATCCAGAAGCGCGCACAGAAATGTTCAATGGGAGGGAAATAAGAGGCGTGTAAAATTTTTTATAGATTCTTCTTAGGAGGGAGCATTTTTAAATAAATTATTAACAATTCCGAATCTATAGTTTCCATTAAAACGTTAAGTAGCAGTTAACGTTGTATCATTTCACATAGCCATTTTATCTGGTGTTATAATTTATGAACGTTGAGAGACGGAGGGCAATATTTTGTAGGAAAATAACGTTTCCCGAATAAATAATTTTCACGACAAACAAAATTCTAGCGAAATAAATCTGACTTCTAAATGAGACGCAAAATAACGGCAAAATATTCGGGTCCGTGCAATTACGATTCCCGAGTATGTATTTTACGCATAGCCATTTAAGGAGCACGTGACAAAACGCAATTCGTTTCGCTGACTGTAAATTATTAACTATCAATAAAATCGTATTTATCCGCGACGACAAGCCACGCGGATATAAATAAATTGGACACCTCGCGTCTGAATAATAGAAAAGTGATCGGTTATCAGTGGTACTGAAATTGGAAAGATACTGATTAAACGAAAATTATTAAAAAAAATTAAAAAAAAAAAAATATTAACAAAAACCGTTAGTTTTCGACTTTGATACGTATTTCCCTTGGTTGAATTTTAAACGATTAATACGTAGGCCTACGTTTTTGTTTTTACGAAATTCAGTTTTTGTTCTAACCACGCATGGGCAACATTTTACAAATTTTTATAATTAACAAAATACATTTTTTTTGTATATATAGCCTATCATTCGTTGATGATTATGAGGGCATAGGCTCAGTATTTCCTGGTGTTATCAATACTTACCTTATAATTTTATCGTTCGACGTATTTCCGAAATAGCATTTTATTATTTATCTTGTGCAAAGTATAAACGGTTAATTTAGAGACCTGCTGCCGGTATTCGTCACGTCGAGTCATATATATATACTCGATTGACCAATTGAGGTGTTAAAACACCTGTAGTCGCCCCCTCCCCTTAGAGGCAGTTAGAAATTGTTCGCTTTTCATAACGCCAATTTAAACGATGATTTGATACGGTCTAATAACGTTACGTACCTTTTAATTAACGAACCGATAAAATATTCGACTTATGGAATTTCCGATAAATCGTTATAATTTTATAGCGTAATTAAAATCCGTTTACAATTACCGTTAACGGCAAACGAAACGCCGAACACAAAAAACCGAAGTAATATCGTTATCACACCGCACGGAATACGGATTTTGTATTCGTTTACAAATCTTAGAAATATTCCGAACGGAATTAAGATTATTATCGGAGACCGACGTCCGTTTAATCGATGTCAATTCGAAATCGAAAATCGATTCGAATTTGGAAGTTCGAAAACCGGAATGTCGGCCTCGGTTAAGCTATTCGCGACGACGATAATTAAACGTGAAAAGATCGCTCGCCGTTGGGCTAGTTGACGAACACGGTTAATTAACCGGCCCAGTGGAAGTGTTAAAAATAGTTTTATCGAATGGCCGCCAACCACCAGCGGTAATTCAATACGAGCGAGTCTGTGCGTTCTTTTCGCGTGTCCGATAATAACCACGCTTAAATGATTTACGATATATATTTATACGTATTGTTTATGATTTACGGTATTTTATACGATTTTATTTGCGTACATTTCGCTTAATACCGGCGCGTGGGGTTCGGGCGGGGGGGAATTTTCATCGCAAGTTTTCGTTACGACGTGGACATTTGTATTCCGGACACCTACGTAATAATGTAACGTGCGCAATGCGAAAATGGCGCGAGGACGGCGGCGTTAAACTTTATCGTATTTTAGCGCGTTCCGGATAGTAGTAATAGTCGCGTTATATGTACACCCGGAGCTTTTAGCGTCCGCCGCGTGTTAGGTATTATCCGTATCTATAGAATTTTCGGTGGCAAACTATAAATAATATCGGCGAGGTCCGTATTATTATTATTATTATTATTATTATTGTATTACAGCGAGAGATATCGATTGGCCGACGCGCTTTGATTAAAAACGGATTTTATACGTACGTATTGCCGTACGCGTGGCCGGTGTTTGGTAAATGCGGCGACGCGTCCGCTATTTAAAACCTTCGTAAAAAAAAAAAAAAACGACCAACGTTCGGGTAACGGAGTTCACAATCAATTATCTTTGTCCACGCGTCTCTTTAGGAACGTTCGGGCTACCGTCCGGATCGACGATACGCGCTGTCACGGTAAAAGGAATTTCCGGTACCGCGAATCCTAACGAAATTATATACCGCTCGCGAAAACGTTTCGATTTCAATTAAATTCGCGCGACGCGTATCATCGCGTCCGCCTCGACGGCAACCATTATACGCCCTCCGTAACGTCGTCGTCGGTACCGCCGTATCCTCTATCGCGAAACGCGCAAACTGATATCCGCCGTGTTCTAATAAATATACGTTTTCCGCCGTGTGTCGTCGCCCCTCTCCAACGTCGTAATATTTTGTTCGGAAACGAACGTTCGCCACCCGGATAGACGCCGTTTCGTGTTCGGGCGATTTTTTCGGCCGGTGCGGCGGCGCTGCGTTTCAGCGTGCACTTTGTAAATAATTATCGTTAGCGCGCGCGATTCTACCGCCGTGGACGCGCGATCGCGTGTCGTCACTCGCCGCTCCCTCGGACGTACAATGTTCGAAACGCGCAATAAACCGCCCGACAACGAACACGCTCACCCTGCTCGCCGTTATCTCGATTCCGTTTCCGAAAATATACCGGAATTTTGAGCGCGCCGTTCACCGCGCTACGATTTGCGATTTTCATTCGTTGATTATAATCCGTCGGGATTTTACGTCGAACAATATTTAAATACCCGAACGAACGACGACGGAGCCATCGGTCTATGGACCCCTGGCAGGAGTCGCGTGGCGGCTCCGAATTTCGTCCGTGTTCTTAGAATATTATACGATAAACGTCGTATTAGATTTTTGGGCCTAAAATCGAAAATTTCGTTAATTTTTGAACAAAACGACGTCGAAAATGACGGACATTTTCAATATATATTATAATTAGTTCGAAATTGGTCATATTGTACAAACGAACACGCTACGCATTAATAAATAAATAATTGGTAAGCTATTCCAGTGTTTAGGAATTTTATTTTCGAAATTATAAAAAAAGCAAAACACCCGAAATGCCGTTTGCCGACAATCAATAAACGTATCGAAAATTCTATCGGGTTATTGTAATTTTTTCGAGTGGTTTTTCCCCACCGTCCTTATGGGAATTACTGAGAAAATCAAAAACCGCGTCAAATAAAGTACGAACTAGATCCGATACGTTTTGCCGGTACGTGATGCTATACGCAGGAATCAGAACGCTTCGTTTATTTGAAAAAGCGTCCGCGGACAAAATAGAAACCAAACTATTCTAAAATCAATATAAACTTTGCTTCCCTTAAAGTCTAAACCAACGAACGTTTTTATTTTGGGGGTTGCGTAATTGTATTTTATATTTCGAAGTGGCCCACGTCCCGAAAATGGATACGAACCCCTGCATTGCAGCGTGTCGTAAAATAAAAAAAAAAACGCGAAAATAAATTTACCTTCCTAACAGTCGTTAACGAATTTAAATAAACAAAACGAAAGTTGTAGAAATTAGATAACTAGAAATACATTCATGTTTGGTCCGTTCGTTGATCTAATATGCACGAAAAAACAGCTACTACTCAACTCCCTGACAGTAATTTCGAAAATATAATAACATATTTGTACTCGGAAATGTATAATTTCTGCTATCATTAAAATACATACTATCGTTTGTATACCGTTTGATCCTAAATTTTTAAGTAATTTTACGGTTTTTTTGCGGCGCGTATAACCAAACAATATGTGTAACATTACATTACGATTTACGACTCATTTCGTGTAACGTGACTTAAGTTATGTGTAAACTGTATAGCGTATGCGTATTTCTCTAACGTTTTTAAGACTAAATTAAAATGTATTAAACGTTTTGGCGCCGAACTGTCGTTGAATTGTTGGCTTATATGAAAAATGTACAGGCTGAAATCGTCAATGGTGCCGTATAATAATAATTAGTCGTTTATTGAAAGACAAACGGTAATGTAATAACTCAAAAATAACGAAACGAATAAAAATAAAGGGGTATGAGGGGTGGGGGAGTAGAGTTGGACGAGGGTGCAGTTTTATTAAACGAATCGTTACAATTAATGTTCGGGATCGTGATTATTTAGGAATGTAATTAGATTATAAGGTAATCGAATATAGTGAAAATAATGGAACAAATGGAATTCCCAATTTTTGAATAATAATTATTACTTACTTCGTTGTTTGTGTTCGACTTCTTTAGTCTGAATACGGAATTACAGATCGTACCAAGGATTGAATAAAATGGTCGAACTAGGTTTCCCGAATTCACCGACAACGTTGAGTTGTGCCGAAATGCGAATTTGTTCGTAACGAGTAACTGAACTCGTCCCTCAGAATACCGACTTATTGGAAAGTGCCGTGGCTCGTTGCTGGAATGTGCTCAAACACACTATATAGAATCATTCGGAGGACCTGAGGCGGAATTTTCGTCTTGTATAGCATCCGCGAGGTCACGCCATGGCTGTTTAGTCGGTATGGTCTCACTATAGAACTTGGCGTGTTCTGTCTTCACGTTGTCGGTGACGTTTTGCTATTATATTTGTGTCTTTCCCTTTTCGGTATCCGTAAAATTCCCGTAAGGGATTTCGTGGGAATGTTTCGTCTTTTCGCCTAATGTATTGTTTTTTAATCAGATACGTAACCCTATCGCAGTTGGCCGTCATCCTAGGGAGTGTTTACGCATTTTGCGTTACATTTTTCGTATTGTAAATTTTGTATGTTCCGTATGATTCGACGTATCTTTCGATAACACGGTCGGTATTCTGAGGAGATCCAGCGTCGGTGATTTTCTTATTGGAAGAAAATCGTACAACCGTTCGTGCTGTATTTTTACGGTAAAATAAACGACTAAAATAATTACGTCGACTAATTATTGTAATTGTGACGCGCACGCGCGTCATTACGTTAATAATCCGGCGGTAAAACCTATATGCACAAACGCGATGTTTTTTAATTTGTATGTACACGCGCATTAACACGGTCCGTGCGCGATCTATACGGTCACATGTATGTAGAACCGCGGTTAAAGTCTCTTCGCCGTACTGTCTGTCGTTCGTTTCTGTATCGTTTTCTATAGAATACCGGCGATCCCGAATTGACGAGACCGTTGTTTCGAATTGCTCGTGGAAGGGCACATTGCGTTCCCATTAAACCGAGACGGGCCAATATTACCGGGTCGTCGAACTTGACGAATCGTAACGTTTGACGGTTCGACGGACGGGTCAATATTTTACGGTCGAAAAACGACGTTGTCGCGATCATCGCGTTCCTTAATGGAACAAAAGTTCACGGCTGGGTGTACACTGTTTTAACAACGAACGATACTAAAAAGAAAATCGCGAGCAAGATTAGTGTCGTCGGGCCCGTAAGGTTTCCGTAATGAATATTACGCCGGATTAAAATAATTGGTTTTACAATGCGAAATTCTTCGGTCTATTTTCGACGTTACACCGAGAAACCTAGAAAGAAAAAATTTTCTTCGTCCGTTCCTCTTGAAGTAATTATGTATATATATACACACACACACACACACAAGTGTTCGAAGATTAAATTTGTTATACACGAACAATACGATAGATTCTAATATGGGTTTACGACTAATATTGGTTTAAACGTAATTGTTTCTATAACGGATAAGCCACGTATCGTATTTTAATCGCAGTCGTAACGAATCCGTACGAAGACTATTCAAATAAACGAACGGCCGCCGTATCGTCGCGAGAAACACAATTTTGCAAGCGGCCGTCGTTATTAAAACGTATTATACGAACGCGAAATTTCGTCGTGCGCGCGTCGTCGCCGACCACGGTAGGCCGTCTTATACGGGCGATTACATTTTCGAAAATTACACCCCCCCCTCGATTCTTCTATCTAATCGATACCGACGGTTCGGCGCTTCTGCGGGACGCTTTTGTTTTTTTCCCAGTATTTCCGTTTTTTTTTTTTTTTTTTTTTTTTTTTATTTTCTTTTTTTTTTTTTCCT
>JAIPRN010003746.1:0-19264 GCA_025469175.1 Geopemphigus sp. TES_GeoC_2020 | reverse complement strand
CCCACACACACACACACACACACACACACACACACACACACACACACACACTCACACACACACACACACACACACACACACACACACACACACACACACTCACACAAATCGGCTTCAGTGACTTATTTCGAGAGAGACATTAAAGTTGTATTTTTATTATAAATTTGTGGAAATCAGTGATAAATTGTAATATTCGAATAATTTTATTCTAAGCGACACTAGTGGTTTTTATAATCGACGAATAGTCAATAGTGTTAATATGTTATATATGCCCGTGCTTGTATTAAATTTCGAGTATTTTTGAGCATTTTTTCTATATGCGAAATTGTCCGCACATATCTAAAAACAAACGCGTCGTTTTAAAAACATAACACTGACGCTTCATTCGGAATCCAAAATCGTTATATAACAAATTATTCAAAACAAATATTCGACGAAAACGGAAAAATTTTGAAAAACGCGGGCCAACATAAATATATTTACACAGGTAAAACGTGTTTATTTTTTCGTTCCACTCGTCTTTAAATTACACGGGTGCAGACGCGCGGAAACGTTTTTTCATCTTGGAAAGAAAAGTTGAAGAAATTTAACGACACGTCGAAAAAAGTGCGAAAGAGGAATAATTGTTAACAAATGGTTACGTATTTGAATACCCTGCGTAATATGGGAATTCGGGAAAGGCGTACGTAATATGTAATATTCTTCGGGAAAAAGTACGTTTCGAGCAAATTATCGAAATATGCTTAATCGAATTAGTACTTTGTACTACGTTGCGTTGTTGTAAACGGGACAAAAACGTGTAGCGCCCGTAAAATCTTCGTACGATTCTAAATGTTTACAATCAAACGCGTAAAATACAATACCGCAACGTCTAAACACGGAAAACGGTGAAAAACATATGGGCGTCGTTCCCCGTGCATCCGTATCTTTCCAAAACAATAATGGAGCGTCTGAATAAATTGTTTACGAATTGATTCTATACATTATTAACGACAGCGTATATAGCTATGATTATTATAGCGCTAACCTACCGTGGTACACTCTATATAATACAGCGAACAAGACGTTTTGAAAAACAAACGAACATTTAAGAGATCGTCATCTTTCCGGGTAAAAATATTTCGTCGTTTTTATTTTTATTATTATTATATTTTTTAACGGGAATCATAGAAAACTGGTAAAACGATAGTCTGCGCGACGAATTGTCTCGTCAGTAGTTTTATATAATCAAAATTATTATGAAAACATTCGAATAAAACGTTTTTTTTTTCTGTTTTTGATAACAATTAACAAGAATAATAGGTTATCGTATAGGAAATAAAAATATAAATAGGTAGCCGAAAAGAATACAAATAATATTATTTCTTTGTTTCAAGGTTAAACGAATTAACGTCTATTTTTTGTTTTTCACCATCTTTGTACGTACACGTACCACAGATCGGTGGTGGCCTCACGATAATTCGTACGAGACCGGTAACGTCACATTTTTACGGCTGACCGAAAACACCGAAACTTCGTCCTATTTAATTTACCCCGAAACATTACGGCATCCGAAATACATCGACAAAAGTGATTAGTTAACTTGTCAATTGCGCCACACATGTGTAGCATAAAAATTGACACGAACCGGTCCAGAACGGAGCGCGCAATATATAAGGCCAGACATTTTTCTCGAAAATTCCGTCTCATTAATTGATGCCATGCGTGCGCCGCAACCGGACAAAATGCGCGGCGAAATGTCTGCAAAAAACCAAATGGGTTGTTGTTTTTGAGCTGCAGTTCCCGCGATAATTTACCGCATAATAATTTAGCGGGCATGTGTTTCTACATACGCGAAAAAATGGAAACGAATCCGATCGCACTAAATTCGTTCGTTAAAATATATACATATATTATAACAACGGCCAAATTATTATCGTAGTTCGTCGAAAACAGATAGTTATAATACGTCATTTAATTTTATAAAATATTACGCACTAAATGAACGTAGCGGACCCGAGAGTTTTACAATTATTACGGTTTTTGGGAAATTCGAATCACGTATACTTACAAACGAACGAAAATTATAGCCGACAGTTTTCGTTAGGTTTTTAATTAATGTAAACAATTTCGCGCGTTTAAACTTGTACTAAATGTTTAGGTGTAGCTTACGGAAATGGCGCTTGTCCGAATCGTTCGCGGGTTAATTATTTCGTAATTCGTCGAGAACGCTTCGTAAATATTATGCGGAACGGAAGGCGTCGAATTCGTACACAAACACGGTAGAATAGTGTAAGTAGTGTACGCGTGGGGTAAAAAAAAAACAAAAAAAACAAAAAAAATAAACCGAAATAACGACGAGGCGAATAACGAAACGTAACGAATACGACGAAAAATTCGTGAAAGAAAAGAAATAAAAATCCCCGTAAACGTCGGCGACGGCGCGGCGTCGTTGACGGCGGCGGCGACGTACCGTTTTCATAAAGAAAATCACGCCGTCATGTTTCCCATTAAACGCGCGCACACGCACACACACACACACACACACTTATATAAGGGTGCCGTCGTTGGCGGCACCAGCAGCAGCGGTCAAGTCCGGTAGTTGGTTATATACATATACCGGGGCAGGGTTTACGATGTTATTGTGTACGCACATGCGCGTATACGTATAAATATATATATATACGAACGTGTGTGTGTACTATATGTATATAGATGTATTCATTCGGCGTTTAAAAATTAACGAGAGCGAGCGAGAGAACTACGCTGGGACGCGGTTCTTTCACTCTCTCGCACCCGTTCGCTCGTCCTTTTTTTCCTCTCGTTAATTTTCGGACGCGCAATACGTACGTAGGTAGGTTACGCCACATAGCCGGTGCGAGCGAGAGCGAATACACCGTCCCTTTCGGTACGGAACACGTGTTCGCTAATCACACATTCTTGTATTTCGGCGTCCGTGACAAATTACCCTTCTTCTCTCCGCTTTCGTCGTCCTGCCCCCTCTCCTACTCCCCCCACACAAACCGACCCACCTACGTAGTGTACATAGAGTCCCCCTCCCCCCCGTACACTAGTCCGCCGGTCCCGCCGTGCACGGCATAATACGCCGGCCTAATCACGTTGTTTACGCGCCAGTTTTCCCGCGCGCGTATAACAACGTCGCGCAGATTACGTCCGTCCCACTCCCGCACCATCGCCCCCTCCAACCGGACGACCATCCCGTGAGCGAAACAATATCCGAACAATAACAATACGGACCGCGTGGTGTACCTGTCCGACGATATCGAAACGCGCGGAAAAACGTACCGCGGACAATACGCCCGTGTCGACCCGCCCCCGTCCCTTGGGCACCGTCACGCCCGACCCGCGCTACTCGTGCCCGCGTCCGACACGCCCGTCCAAACGTCCACGAGGATTAACGGTGACGGTAGTAGCGTGCACGCGCGCGCTCGTTATATAATCGGAATAAAAAGCTCCCGCGGCGGTGTGCCGTCGACGCCTACAGGTGCGCCCGGGACTTATTAGTCCTTTGATTTTACGCGATTGTCGTCGGCCGGTCGTTTTCAAACGGCACAACGGTATACAGACGATAATAAATTTCCGCGGCGCCGAGAGTTAGGAGGATGAGGCGAAAGGAAAGGGATGATGGGAGATTCCCTTTACCGGGTCCCGTACATTAAAAGGGTATACGGAAGTTTAATCGAAGCCGCCCGGGTGTTTTGCGCGCGTTTCATAATTATACGTTCGCCGATAATATCGTCTACTAGTTTTCCCTACGAACTTTCATAATCCAAATATCCGATCGTCTCCCATACCCAAGTCCCGTCGTAACACACGTACGCGATACGAGATTTCGAATCTGAACGGACTTATTTCTCGTGTTTCCACACATACCTACGGGCACGTTCGCGTATAATTATTACGCGACGCGACGGAGAAACGAAACAAATTTCGCCTTCGGGGACAGTCGTATCGTGTGCACCGAGATCGTTTCGCTTTAGGTGTAGAATTTTTACTCGGACGATAACACTTAAATGTATTGGCCGTACGCGTACAGATAAGTTCGAAATAACGAAAACAGAAAAACGATTTCGCGTCGCTAGATTTACATAATTCCACTACTACGCTACACGTCTGCTCGTTCCATATCGACCGTCGCATATTGTGTACGTACGATATCCAGACGAAAATAATTGAAAAACATTCTCCATTCGAACATTGTCCCGCGTCTGTCCACTACGTCTAGTCGTTCTATTCGAACGCGTGCCATTAAAATATGACGCCTACTTTATATCGTCTAAGCATTATCGTGTGTGCGTGTACGCGCGTACGTATGTGTGCGTAGTGTATACGTGTGCGTGTGCGTGTGTGTGTGTGTGTGTGTGTATACTTAGTGTAGTTAATACAAATCAAAACGCAAACACGTTTAACAATCGATAATGATCAAATTCTTCTCTGTATTTGATTTTCGACATAGTCGCGATGTCGAAAATTTCGAAAACTAATTCGATTAAACGAGTACGGTGAGTATAATTTCGAAAATATAAAAAACAACAGTTAGCGAAACTTTTACGATTGTCTCGCCATAAATTATACGGCCTATTTCGTAACAAATATAACGACGTTTTCGGAATACGACGCGAGTATTTTTTCGTTTATAATTTTTGTAATTTTCGACGACCTGCGACAATGTCGCGCGATAGTCTTATTCGCATACGCACCGAACCACCGAGATTTTATTATTATTATGTAACGCAATAATAAATACGTTACGTCGCACGTAGCCGACACGCGTAGAGTCGTTTCCATAGAGCTGTGTTGAAAACCTACGGGGCAATTATATCTATTATTCGTGCGTAAATCCGATCCAATGACACCCTCGTGTGCATACCTCGATGACCAACTTGTTAAAAATTCCATTGTTAAGTCTGACGACGTACATAGAGAACTTATAAAAATGTTTTATATTTATATAAAATATAATATATATTTATACTTTTATATTTAAAAAGGGCCATTCCTCCTCTAAACGGGAAAATAAATCTACATATTTTCAAAAGTTCGAAACGTCAATTTTTAATAAATATTATTTCTAAACGATATACGTATATTTCCAATCAAAAAACTACGTTTATTTTGGAAAAACCAAACTGTAGTGTAAACAAAATATTATCGAAATACAATATAATTAATTAAACAAATCTATAAGGTTGTGTTTAACGATCTATACTATATTCGTTAATTTATAATTAATTTACGTAAATTCGCTAAACAATTGTTAAACGATTTATGATTTATAAATACTTAATAAACAAATATTAGCACGCTTAAAGTGTGTTATTTATGTTTTACGTGAGTACTAAAACAGCGTAAATAAAACTTTTGTTTGGGCCAAATAAACTCGAGAATCTGTTAAGAGTGTGTAAATGAATGAAAAAGATGCAAATAGATCTACCGCGAATGTTCAAAAATGTAATTTTATTAAAATTCGAATAAACTTATATTTTATTCGATTTAATTCGACGTCAAGAATTATTATTTGTTTGTGAAACTGATGGTCTTTCGTTTAATATTATTCGATTATTTGATCGAATTTCCAATATCGTTTTCGTTTTAATTAATTTTTGTACAAATACATTTTTCAACATTTAAGTCTTGGACTTAGTATTCCGTAAAATAAAACGCATTTTCGTATCGTAAATTAAATACGTAAAAATATTCATTTACAATAGCCGACAATTACACTGAGAGAAAATCGTTCAAAAACGTTTATCCGAAAATAGCAACGGTCAAAACGTGCGACATTTTCTGCTCTAAACGGATGCTTAACCGTGTTGCTCGCACGACACTAAGTCACGGAGTTCGTGACGTAAATAATAAATTACGAAATTCACGTCACGTCACCATCTCGTGTCAACACGATCGCAACAACTCGGCGAAAACCCTACGCCCATCGGGTTTTTGTAAGGGACGGTCACCCTTACGTAATAAATATGGTATTTCGCAGAAATAGTCGCGGGATGTTTTCGATTTATATTCGGACTGCACTACGCCGCATTTCGTTTTTAAATTTCGAGTTTTAAAGCCCCTTTGACTACACTTGATGTACTTAAATGTATTCCTAGATTTTCAACCGGCTTCCAATTTATAATTCTTATAAATAGGACAATACGCCATTTCCTCGAAATATTTCATTTTGTTTGACGACAATTATCCCGAGACAAGAACGAAAAAACCAAAAAAGTATTTAAAACGCGTTAATTGCAATAAGGAGGTTTTTCTTCCAAATTGGAAAACTCGTCGACGCATAATTAACGAAATTCGCTTGGAAATCCCACGCACGGACTTTAACGAGTAGTTTGATGGCAACGCCATTTCGTCCGTCTCACTCTGACAGTTCGTACCGACATCCGCGCGTTTATTTGATTTTTCGGGTGTTACGCGACATTCTCCAGATAAACGTGACGACCGCAACGCTAAAGTTTATATTTTCATTAGACCGACAACGACGAGATGCGCCCGCACGCGCCACACGCGTATTTGTTTTCTCGCGCATATAAAAATGCGCGACTTTGCACGCGTTACAGCTGCGTGCTGACACATATAATGGTGAACAATAGTAGGAAAAATTCGTATGAAAACACAAAACCCAGACACATAAATATTTTCCGAGTAAAATTATTCGTATGAATAATACAGTATTTTTATATTAACGCTACCACGCTTGTAGTTTGTGATTCAAGTATCACCATGGCATTATATAAATAATGTTTGTTACTCTTACTTAACCGTTATGAAATATCCGTAGTTACTTTCGCCATACGATTCACCAATATCCTAACTCGTATATGTGTGTGTGTGTATGTGCGCATGCGCGCGCGAGTTTGTTTTTTAAATAATAAAAATAACATCGTACGGCGACTTTCGGTATTCTTCCAACACAGTTATTGTTGTTATATTAGTTAAAATAATGTGGTATATAAAGATTAAGTTACAGCTAATCACATATAACGCTAATATTCGAACCCTTATATGAAAGTGAAAAATGGACCTCTAAAACGTTCCGTAGATACGTAAACCGGGCGCTCACTTATTCGCGTCGAGAAAATTAACGGTTGCGCAATTTTTTTCTACTCTAAAACGTAAATTCCATAAATATATTACCTCTTATGCGAAGAAACGAATTTCTTATTTCTTATTTCGGTTCTTTCCAAAAATATAATTTTGAAGCCGAATAAATGCCTATTGGAATAAACAATTATTATCAAATACGAATATTTCGCTTTAAAACGATACTTTTTTGAAAAATCCGACTGCTAATTATAGAAATTCCCTCGTTTCAAATTCAGTAATGAGTGTTGAAAATTCAACCTAAACGTATAAGCATAAATTTTAACGATCATCGTAATATAATAAACGACAATTCATCCTACACCTAGTGACTATAGTACTGATGTGATTCAGATGTACGTTCGTCAGTTTTTTTATAAATGTCATTGATCGTTAATATTTATCGATAAGCAGCCAGTATTTTTAATATTATGGAATTTGGAATAATATTTTCTTTTGCAAACAATGGGTTTAAAAATGCTTTTCAATACCAGGAAAGGAATTTACTGATATAAAAATTAATATGTAATTATTAAAAATAATCGAGCGCGTTAAATGGCGTAAAATTATAAATAAAATAAATAATTTCGTTTAATTAAAAAGTCGCTATTTCGAGACGATTGGTGTTTAATGAGCTTTTGGTTCTGTTTTTCGCGTCATCGTTTTTGTAATTATTTTTTGTGGAAGAACTACAGAAGGACATTCAAGAATTACCGACAGCGAACAATATGCGTATGGCTATTTTACGGTAAAATGAACCCTTTCGAAAGGCTGACGATGATGGAAATAAAATATAATTTTACAGTGGAAATTAAAAGGCGTATAATATTTCGCGCATAATTTTAATTCGTACGTGAATAAATAGAGCGTTACCGTCGCGTCGATTAATTTTTTAAATATATATAACCAATTCGGCCTAAATTCGTAAAAACGGAAACGCGTGAAGAATATTTTGTTTTGATTTTTTTTCGGAGGGAGTAAGGGATATATCAACCATATAGACAGATATCCAAATTACGATCGCGATACAATCGAAGTGCGGAGGGACATATTACGATATTAATATCCCCATTGACGTAATCAGTATGTATCGTAGCGGCTAAATGTACACCGGCCGAGGCGAAACCGACGGTTTTTGGTTTTTCTTTGTTTCAAACACGAACGATTTTGTTTTGATTTTTAAGCTATATAACGTATCCAGACCAACGAATTGTAATACGTTGTACTTCGTTCGCTCGAAATTTAAATTCTAGATACACACACATAGACGCACGTTTATCATAGTACTAAACAATGATAGAACCCGATGGTTGCGCGTTACTGCGAGCCGCCTGACTGCGGAACAACAGGTGATGCATACATTTCACGTTGCATATTGCATACAAGGTCGGTCAACACCGCTGTGTTTACCAAACACAAGGTTTAATATATCGGTGTAGTAGTGTCTACTGTCGTTCGTGTTATTAATTTTTTTTATATACGAATTTCGAGTATAGTCGTCGACCAATCGTTTTTATTATTCCGCTTAGTATTATCGATAAAAAAAAATTGTTCGAACAACCCACGTAATAGTCGAACCGTGGCGTATTACGTTTGAATTCGCGACGCGACGTAACGAACAAATTGTATCAAGAACTGGATCGTAATGTTATTACGTATTGCGTTAGCGTTACCGAAAAAGCGCGATGGAAAGGTCAGTTTAATACTAGTAAATAACGCTGAGATTCGTCAATCCGAACACGATAATTATTTTTGATAATTCTATTTCGCGTTTACTTTAAACATCCGGTATGTCCTAGAGTGGACCGCGTCGGTTACGCGAAAAGAAATGGCGCGTTTGAGTATAATAATAACGATAAACCTATTACACGATTATTTATAACGCGTTATACATACGACAGAACCGTACGGGTTCTGAAGCCAAAGAATTAACTCTAATTTTTCGATAAACTTTTTTACGCGAGATAAGCGTAGAGATCGTAGATTCGTAGACGTGTTATTAAAAACAAAAAAAATTCGAATTCGCACGTTGCGCACGTTTAGGTAGACATCTGTTGTGTCGTGCGTCATTGATGCGAATAATTTTATCTGAAAGTTATATCATTATCGAATTCTAAAAACGATATAAAGCGAAGTTATTTTAACAGTTAATTCGAAATATCAAAAAGAAAAACGTGGCGCGTTGTTTTCTTTATTTTCGTAAAGTATTCTATCCACGAAAAAGATCAAAATTCGAAACGTTAAATTACCGTATAATTTCGTTTCGTTTTAATTACAATGTTAAACGTATTGTTTAGGCGCCGAAAATATCAAAAAACAGTTAACTAACCGCGTTATAAGTTTAAATAAAAATGTGACGGTTTCGTCGTTTATATATTTATTTTTTTGAACAACGACGACTTGATCGTCTTTTTAACTCCGATAAATTTTAATCGATGATTTATGTTTAAATAATGGGCGACGTAATTTTTTGTTTATCCTCTCGGCATGTGAACTGTTACTATTCTAGGATATTTGTCGATACGATACGTTATATCTTTCAATTGTTATTAAACACCGCGAACAATTTATTTAAGTACCGCGTAGTCAATTTTGAATAAAATTCCTACCGGTGTTTTATAATTTCGTATGGCCCCGGTGTTTATAATTGATAACTGATCACGGGAGTAAGGAACCTGTAAGTTTCGCTTTCGTATTAAAACGTTACTTTAAGCAAATTAATTGTGGCGAATGTGGGAGGAGGTAAGGTGGAAGAAATGTTCGAGGCGTGGGATTCGCTCGGGTAGCATTCCAGCCAGTAGTCCGCGGCCCGACTATAATGATTAGACAGAGGACGAAGCGAGACGATGAAAATGTTTTGGAGTAAAACGCGCGCGATCGAATGGAAATAGAAACGCGCGTATTATCCGTTACGTGTTGCTCGTACACAATACGAATATATTACGGCGAACGAACGCTAAGAGAGATATCTCTTATACCCGGTAGTCTGTTGATGGCTGTCGTATTAAGGGACCTAATGCGCGTATAATACTCGTACAAAACACGTGTACAAAATATACGTGCGTGCTTGCCTCCGTGATATGCGGTTCGAAGAACAAAAAAAAAAACAACACCCAAAACTCGCTAGTGTTTTGTAATTTCGAAGACGTACCCGCGGTTGTATTATTATTTTTATAAAATTCGGGTTTACTACTGGCCGGTTCGGGTTGTGTGTCTGTAGTACAAGCGTACACAAGCGTGTGTGTGTGCGTGCGTGCGTACGTATAATATAAATTTTAATATCGTTTTCGACGGTTCGACTCGAACGGTGACGGACGGCGGGCGACGAGGGGGAGCGTTAGGTACATAATACGACGGTGTTGCCCCGGCAGCCGTCGAGACACTTCAGATCCTTTTCTAAACGAGAAAAATACACGGAAACGCCAAGACCACCGTCGTGTATAAATTACGCAGTCTGTCGCGCCTACCGTTCGGGTTAGCCGGTCTGGGCTGTCGACGGGTGCTACTTACTTACACCCGCGCGCGCACGACTAACCGAAGGACCCGATGCAGCGCGGTGTTACTGCTCGCATAATAATTACGAGCATGTCCCAGTTGTTCGCTCGGGACGAAAAACCGGCGCTCGGTTGTCGTTCGCGACGAAAATCGAATACGCCGAGATTACCGTCATCGTTTCCGGGCATCGCTGCGCTCGGATAGAGTTCGGTTTGTTCGCGCGTTCGTTCGTCGACCGTTTATTCGCCGACACGTTAGTCGCTGTAGCGTGCCTTTCGTTTTTAAGTAAAACGATTTTTCCGTAGTACAATTATCGTCGGTCCGTGTATGACAATCACAACCGGATAAGTCACTCGATTTTTCGTAACTGAGCCGACGATCCCGACCGTCAGTTTTCCCGAACCCGTGCGTGATTGAACTCGATTGCCATTGTGTCGTTCCGATAAGAGTAGATTAGATTAGACGTCACATTTTCAAACGGTTCATTCGCCAAGTAGCGACAGAATCGACTTTGGAATATAATTCGATAATCGGTCGTACCTGTTATTGCGCGACATTAGTTCGAATAAATACGAACCGTAGCCACGGAAATACCGAAAACGACAAAAACGAACGCGCGAATGTTCTAATTATGCGTTTAAAATAGAGGTGACGACGTCGTTCCGCGTCCGACAACGATCCACGAAACATTCACGTCGGATGTTGATTTTAAACAGACCCGAAATATTAACGGACGTTCATATATATTTGCTACGCGTATGCGCCACATGGTCGCACTTGAAATTCTTCTTTTCGCAGAAAATACGCTTATGAGTCGTAATTATAACCGGAAATAAAAGCGAGAACATTTTAGCGCGATAAAACGAACGTCCGACCACGGAGAACGAAAACCCGCGACACGACAACAATTGTTGTTCCGAACGACTTTTTATCGAACGGACGCGGATTATGGCGTACTTGTTCGTGATTTAAATTCTATGGACCGTTTGCTGTACACAATATAAAAAGCAAGCAAGTGTACGCGTAAAGTACACAAACCCAGGACCGTTAATGTCGTGACATTTACCTACGTGCACGAGATTTAGGGTGCGTGGATGATACAGTTTTACGCAAACAATACGTGTAGGTTATTCGGCCGTGAAACGGAATATCCGAAAAATAATCGGGAATCGATTTCCTATTTACGCGATTTTCTCGCTTTTAAATAAAAACGTCTCGATCGATTTTCGCCGTGAATCGCCATAGTCCGTGAGTTTCGGTCATCGATACACGCCCGCGTTATTTATTGGTTTTTTCGAATACATTTTAATACAATCGAGACGCGATTTACGAATTCAAGAACGATAGACACGAGGGCTAAACAACGGGTTCATCTGCCTATTTAATAATCGTACATATTTACATATAAGTATTTGTTCGCTAATTCAACTACTTTTATGCAATAATTTCGTTATATTTTTAACGTTAGTATTGCGCATCTAACAGATATTAATTAATTAGTGTACCGAATATTAAATTACACGGCTGGTATCACTAATTATATACCGTTACATCGAGATTGAAATAGCAACATTTCAATTTCTTTTATTAATAAGCAATAATACTTTAACGCGGTTATACACGATAACGCGGATATTGTACATTTTTGTTTTTGAAATACCAATTAACTGTACGATTTATCGCGGTGTATTTGTCATAAAGGTATTTTGCGGATACGTTATACGCGTACGCAGCTAAAGTCGTAAAATCCGATGTACCACGTACATTCAAGTTGCCACTACGAGCGACGACATTTCACTGTCTTTTCGAACTCTAGTAACAAAGTACGGCGGCGAATATACCATATTCCGATTGTTATTAACCGTTGTCGTTGAACTCGGATTGATTTGAAGAATCGTGTACACACGATCGACGATAACAATTTATATACGGTTATAATCTTAATCGATACCTATAGTTGTTCGATAAACGGTATGTGACATTCGTTCCTATTATTCCGACGAAATAAAATAAATATAATTAATAACAGGAGTGTTTAACTCGAAATTAAATATTTTATCCAAACACCGAATTTTAACGATAATAATTAACACGAGTTTATGTTGTTATTGACTATCGTTAAATATTTGTCATGAATCACAGCATTTGTCGTTGTGCTGACTCTTGGTAAAAAAACGTTTTTGGCACGGGAGTCGAGTACGAAAATAAAGAATACAAATTTACACTCCCAAAAAAAAGTTAATACGTGAATGAAATATACGTAGAACGGCGAAAGTTTATTTTGATCTTTCAAAATAAATATTAATAATCATTTTCGTTAAAAAGTAAAATTAAAATTTGGAAAACCAAAAAGAATCGTCCTCGTTCGTAGGTCCCGCGGATCGATAAATTCGTAATTTGTGCCGTAAAACAGAATAGCCTAACGCCGTAGTACGGGTAGTTAATAACGTTGGTCGTTAGATGCGGTTAGGCTGGAGTGACAGAAAATTAAAATTTACGAAGAAACGGCGGATTTTCTCACACCTGTAACTGACAAAGTACACAGTAACCCGTAGTCGATATTTTACGCATAATTAGCTTAATCATTTATGTTACACGCGATCTAATTGGGCGCGACAACTCGCGGAAGTATGATGATGGGCTCGAAGAACTAAGCCATAGATCGAACGCAATAAATACGAACATTTTGAAACGCGACAATTTAACTCCCGGATATTGGTTCGATAAATCCCGTAAAGCATCAAGCGCTAAACAGCGTCAACACGATTATTCACGTATTATACCGGGACGTTCTTTAGGTAACTACACCAAAATTAACTAGAGACCGTATGAAGTTAATAAGGACTCGGTTTATTAAATAGGTTTAAAATCAATAACTTGTTATTTAACTAGTTAAAACTAGATTTTAAATAACTTCAATCGATTAATCCAAAAGTAAATATTTTTTCGAGCTAATAGTACACGATTATGAATAATAATAGACGAATAATTTTCGCGTTATTTAACGCTTATACTATTACGTTATTTATACACGTTGATTGAAAGTTACCGAGTACATGTAGATGTTGTACATTTATATTTATTTACATTCGGTTTAACATATTATAACACATTATATCTTTAACAGAGATATGGTAAAATTGCGTACCTTTGTCGATTGTCACTTTAAAAGATTATTGTTTTTTTTTTTTTTTTTGGTCGTTACGTCTACGGTCAATATGGGCTCATTATTCGGTTAATATAATTGTTAACCGTGTTCCCGACTTACGCTTAGTAATAACATACTTACGAACTAAACCTCGCTCACATATTTATATCGTTCAATATTATAGGGCACGCAAAACAAAAAACCGAATTATCCCTTCGACGGACGAGCGTTTCGATTTAAATTTTTTCCCAATTTGTTTTTACGGAATTAACTAAAGCGTACGTCATTTTGTTTCTTTTAGTGATTTGATGAGCATAGAGAATTCGGACAGCAGAAACTACGAGATGGCCGAAACGCACGGTGTGAAGCCGATGTGTTACCAAAGCACTCCCGCGTCTACAGGTGGCGGCAAAATGGGCTCCATGGCTGTGGCGGCTGCAGCGGCGGCAGCTGCGGCGGCGGCGGCGGCGGCCACTGCGCTCAAGTCGGCCACAGCCACGATGGTGGCCGGATATCCGACGTCCGACACGGAAATGTACTCGTCCGACTATCCACCGCACCACCTTCATCACCATCATCACAACCATCCTCACGAACACCATTACAACAACAACAACAACAACAACCACCTCAGTCACCTCTATCACAATCACCATCACCAAATGCTCCAACCCGTTCCCCAAACTTCGGCAGCGTCGCATTCATAATAAACGTAATACATAATAATATCGAAGAGAGGAATAAATAAACAAAAAACTTTTACCATAAAAAACTCATTTTCCGATATTCTTTTTTAATAGGTTTATCTGATTTTTTTACAAATTAGTGTGGTTTAAGAGAGTTTATATGTTTATATAAGGGGAATACATCCGAAAGGGAAACGAGTTTCTTTTTAAAAATTGTTATTTCTAAGCAACTACGAAATATTACGATATACATATATATATTTTTTATTTATTTATAAACAGCGTGGTCTTTTCGTCTAATAATGTTCCCTTAGTATTTTTAGATACTTATCTTAGATACTTATTATTACAAATATTTTCCAGGATTTCGATAATGCTAACGTAATTTTGAACATTGAACGAAATACAATCTTCGAAGTTTTCGAAATATCTATCCTTTTTCTGATATTATTTTCCGGTTGATGTAAAACAAAAATATTCGTATTAAGCGAAAATTGAACATTTTCAAGCTGGTTACATTTCACGTTTCAGCAAAACTAAAAGCAACCGAGATGACAAAATAAATTATTAAACTCGATATTACTACCTACTATTTCGTATTAATCCGTAAAATTACGTTTACCGGTTCGCGTATATTTAAATACGATTTTTAAACAAATTGAGTTGATCGCGTAATTAAATAGTTCACGTATCCTAATTTCGAATTATTTCGAACAAATATTAATACGTTTAACGCGATCGGATGTTTGTTTATTTGGTAACGTACTAAAAATAAGTAATCGTAATTTGGTCAATTATGTTTTAGATCGATTAAAAGAATAATAGCTGTTTAAAAAGTTTCAAAAAATAAATCCTTTTAAAACAATCGTGAAACGTACGTCGTAAAATGGAAATGTTCAAAGATATACTATGGGAAACTTGTTTCGCCGCACAGATACTTAGGGTGGTCCGGAATTACAGGACATACTGTATATACAAATATGTATTTCTAATTCGACTTATACAATACGCAATATTCCTGTGAGGTGTTTATATCGCTGGTTTGTTTTGTACGCATTTGTTATTTGAAATCGGATAAATAACTGCGGGATTTCGATAAGCCTAAAAGGATGTAAACATTCTGTTTTTGTACGTTTTAAATACAAATACACAAGTCGACATGTGATATTATAGAGAAGCGGACGCGTTTTAAAATCGACGATGAAAATCTGACTGGGTTATAAAATATATTATAAATTGTTTCGACGTTGTTGTTAAACGAACGTTTATAATAATAATTAACGTTTAACCGGGTAAAATTATGTTATGATATAATTTACATTAGTCTCGTTCACGTAAGATACGTTTTCAACGCGTACGCGCTATAAATAGTACAAGTTGCAGTATTAAAACTTTTTTCGAAAATCACGACGTATTTCTTCGGTTTCGAAAATTTGATTAAAAAAAAAAAACGATTCCGACGTCGTCCATTGCGTTGATAAGAATCAACGATAATAAATCTCACGGGCTTTGTAATTACGAGGTTGTCTAGTGAAATATCAACAGTTTCGTTTTTCGTTTAAAAAAAATGAACGATATAAAAAAAAAACTCTCGAGCTATTTGATTTCGTCAAAAAATAGCGTTAAAATTCAAAAGTCTTATTCGGAAAAACAAAATGTTTAAATGTTTACGCGTTTTATGTCAATTTTTAGAAAATTTTTATTCTATTAATAATTTTCGTACATTATTTTGTTTCGATGTTTATATTATATATATAGAAAACAAAAATATGACAACAGCGATAGTGAATATTAGCAAAATTACACGTACGCGCGACGTGTACGCTACATTAAAATAATAACAATATTTATTGGTGTGTGCAATCGATTTAAAATTAAATGTTAAGTATATTTGTATCATACTGTATATAATATAAATGAATAAAAAATGTTTATCGTTGTTACCTAAAATAGTTGATTCAATGAAAATTTCAAATTGATTTGACGCAAGTATAAATATAACCACGTGTAAGATAATCCCAAAAACGTACGGTTTTTATAAAGATAAAGAAAAACACCTTATTGTGCTAGAAGTTGGAAGAAAAAAATTGGTAACGTTTCTCGCACAGACTTTCTGTCGTCGGCTATCGAGCTACATATCCAGCCATACCGTGACGCGCAACTTTTAAGGTCTCGAGTAATTAATGTTCCCCTAGTTCTAAAAATCAACCAAATATTTATTTGATTCGTAAGCGCGTTCTTTTTAATAATGTCAATCGTATTCGTATAGTTACGCCAATGATAGAAATTTCACGAACATAAAATTGGTGTCGTTTTTTTTCTTCGCCTACATTTTTCTGACGAGATGCGTTTGAAAAAAGTTAACCGATATTTTTTGAAAAATATTCAAACTTCACTCGTCATCATTACCATAATTTAAATATACGCCAATGCGAGATAATGGATTATATTACTTGGTCATATCTCTCTTGTTGAAACGGCACGTAAGCTACGTACGTTTTTTTTTTATAATATAAATGAAAACGCGCGTTTTTATTAAACGAATATTAATAAAATTGTATTATTGTAAATTGTATTGTACAACTTGTTTTTTTTAAATATAATTAAATATGTAACACTCGAACACAGAATATTATATTTTTTATGTCTGATTGATTTTCAGAACAAAATGGATTTATAAAAGTACGGTGATACGGGCTTTAGTAATAACTATAATAATCCATAATTTGTCCTTATAAATCCAAATTGTTTTAAAAAATACAATAAAAACTATACAATATCGTTATTATAAAACAGATAAATATAATTGACCCTTACGTTGTAAACGATATTTTTTTTGTCGTTACGTAATGTGTAAATGTCATAAACGTAATTACTTCGGAAATAACAAAAGTGCCTGGTGACTTCAGAAAAGACACCGCGAAAACACCGTCTACCAAAATAATACTATTGGCGATTTTCGAAATCGAATAATTCGATAATTACGTTGCTTGCGTAATTGTGGACAAAACTATACAAAAAAACAACGTAAAAGAAGGAAAAAATAGTTAACATAAACGTCGTAAATATGTTAAATCGTTAAAATCGTAAAAGGTTCCAACGCTAGACTCCCAATTACGTTTGTTTTTATTAAAAAGTTTTTATGCGAGCTGAACCTTACCGTCGGCAAGCCTCTAATAGAGGACCTAATATGTAACGTAATTCTCCCTCTACCTCTCTCAAATCGTTCGCTCAGACCTTTCCACCGATATAGGAGGCAGGGCAAAGGGACCAAAAGTTAGGACCACGATCCCCGGGTACTCGAAAACAGGCAACAAGTATATCGCTATCGAATAATTAATTTTATTCGCCAATAGTTCGTTAAACAAATTTGTAAACAATCTATTTTCGGTTTTTTTTTAATAAACCGATATTAATAAAAACGTTTACACGTTCGTATTAATATTATATCGCGTGACATTTACGGTTGGAACATTGTTGTCTACAACGTCGCGATAATCGAAATTATATTAGAGAAATTCCGAAAGTTAAACATGTTACGCGTTAACGCGATTCACTATACACGACGGGCAGGAAATGAATACGTCTTAGCCAATGGCCGTAGCTGGACGGGATTTATTTATTGTTTTACGATTATTATTCTCCGTCGTTTCGAATTTAAAGCGAATAAACGGCTAAGGCAATAACGGGCTTAAATCGGGTGAGTTTCGTTTTTGACCGATGGACGAGGGAACGAATCGGCCAGAATCGTCTTATGCGTGCTTATCTCACCAGTAATAGGATTTTGCGATTACGGCCATTAGGAAGCACGACCGTACGCCTGAAAATACAATTGAATACGACGTTAAAATCTACGTTTATTATACAATATCATCTTCTTCGCGAGTGTATTAGCAAACGTCACGCTTCGACGATGTCCTCGGCACTAACGTATAACAAACTCATAGTGTTTGTAAAACCCGAGTTTTGTTGAGAACAACTCATGCGCACTACCAAATCGCCGGCATTCAATATGCCTCTCTTCATTCCGTAGGCCATAGCGAACTGTGTACGATTCGTCACGTCTTTGGACCAAACGGGATCTACCGGATCTGTAACGTAAACGTTGATCCGATTAGCCTCGTGTGGTCTACGGCAATTGATACGAACAGGCTTTATCGGAACGTTGATACAGAATCGTTTAATTTAAAATCGTAAAACGTTCGATTAACATTCGCTAACAAATGTTCGGACGTGTTCTGACCGTTCGTATTGTGTTCGAGGGCTTTCGTTGAATGGTCACAAGATTATGAATCACGACGATTCGCGATACAGAAACGTATAATTTTTTATTCCGTTCGTCTGTAGAGACATTTTCCGAATAAACGCGACGCGTAATGTTTTCAAATAAATTTAGCCGCTACTTTTTACAATTTTTGTATGAATAACGTTTGGTATTAATCATTATTGGGTACACTTCTCCCAAATATATCCTTCTACAAACCGCATTCTCAATTTAAAACAAAAACGCGAAATTAAAATAATACATGTAACGGTACACACATTTGAGTGCTAAATTTTAGTAAAATTCTTTTTTATTAAAAAAAGTTGTTTACATTCTTTATATTACGCTATTGTAAACTACATTATTTTGTTTTTATATTATTGTTTTATTCGTTAAGTTTATTGTTATAGTCACCTAAATTCCTTATTATTATTTTTTTTTTTTTTGTTATTGTAATCGTTGAACTATAAATACCAAAAAGCAATTAGCTTTAAAATAACAAATTAATAAAAACAAATCAAAATTGTGTTTCTCGTTAAACTATACTTTTATTTTCAGCTCAGTTAATATATCTTCTTTAAA
>JAIPRN010003745.1:0-19265 GCA_025469175.1 Geopemphigus sp. TES_GeoC_2020 | reverse complement strand
AGTTATTAATAGAATATTTCGATTTAATATATATATATATATATATATATATATATATGTATATAAACACTTCAAATATTATAGAATTATGTTTTTTTATATGAAATATTATAATGAATAATAAGTAGATGTTTTAGGTATATTAAAATGTTGAATTCTATAAATTCTATAATTTATTATTTTAATTTTCAGCTATACATGATGGTATAACTGGACTTAATGGGACACAATCATTAACGTTAAAACTCGAAATACCAAAATTAAATAATAAATTATTTGCAAAATTATTTAAAAAGTATAATAAAGAGAGAACACAAAAAACTAAAGATAAAGGAATAGAAATGTATAATTCAAAGCCAATAATTGGAATAAAAAAATATGAAAATGAAAACAATAAATATTATGGTGCTAAATCAACTGATGTACATGAAATGCCTACACCCAAGATCAAAAATAATGTAAATAAATAAATTATTTAATAATTTTCAAAATGCATCATTTCATATTAAAAAGTTAAACGAAGCTATTTAATTTTTAATTAATGCTATTTCTTTACTTTTTGTTAAAACTTGTTTTAATATTTAAAATGTACTTAATACAAAAAATAATTTTATTTAAAATTAAACGATTATACTATAATATTTTTATATAAATGTATTACATATTTTATTTTATTGTCTTCTAATACCTTATCTATTTTCTATTTTATAGCCATGTAAAGGAAAAAATAATATTAGAGAATTAAAAAAATTACCTACAAATATAAAAAATCCAGCAATCTCAAAAAAAGTAATTAAGAAACAAAAACCATGTCCTAAATCAAAACGAATGAATTTTCAATCAAATTTTTAATTAAAAAAAACTAATAGTCCCGAAAAATGTCCGCGATACAAATGAATTTGTATTCACAATTTGTAAATTATATTAAAATACTAATCCTGTAAAGTAATTATTATAACAGAATAGTTTAATTATTATTTTTAACAACATTTGCTTCAAATTAAATTTTTTTTTTTAATTGTATTATTTTATATGTATATATTACAAATATTTTATTTTAATGTGTTATTTCCCAAAATCTATCCAAATATATTTTATGTTAAACTGTTTTACATATAGAAATTAATTATTGAATATAATTAATAAAAAAAATAGTGGTAGAAAATGTTTATAATAATGTTACTTATAGGATAATGAATTTACTTATTTGTTACCAAAAATTATTTGTCATCATAATGTAAAGAATAAATTTCACTTTTTAATAAAGTCTATAATTTGAAGTTTTTAAATAAAATTAATACATATTTACCTATAATATAAATTTTCATGGTAAAAAGTGACCTAATGATTAAAACATCATTTTCTCAATATTATTATAATGTATTATCTTAATTTTATTTTCTATTATTAATATCTATTATAATAATAAATTCATTACAGTTAATTAAGTTGCTTTTAGAACTAATTTAATCAAAATACAATTTATATTATAATTCATTTGTGGAAGTTATTGGCAGAGAAGGAAAAACACTCTAATTTAAATAAACGTTTATTGTTAATAGTCACACACTACTTAACCCAAAATGAAAACTGAAAAACTGAACACGGAGACGCACTATCACATATTGACTAATCTTACGATTCGATTGTATGGTTAGTTTATATACCCGCTGTGTCTTCGAGAATATCCTCAAACACAACATATAGTATACAAGTATGTAGTTCGAGAATATTCTAGACAGTAGCAAGTGGCATTGTGTAATCGTGTTGCTATATATTTACTGTTGGTTATTGGTGTTAATAAATTGACATTGATGTTATTTAGATTTTTTTTTAAGTATTTAGACCACTTTGTTTGATATTTTATTATAGGTAATGAATATTTTTCAAAAAATAGTCACACTTTTTAATAGGGAACAAATAGATTATGAGATAAACGAATTAATTTAAAACTTGAAGAGGTTATAAAACTATAATAAATTAATAAATATATATATATTATCAAAATTAATTGTAATAACTAATAAGTAGTAAATATTTACAATCAAATTTCTAATAACGTATTTTCTGGATAGATAATATTAATCTTTTAAATATAAATTAGGCTTTACTATGAAAAAATAATACTAAGGATGATATAACAATTTATGAACAAATATTTTTACAATTGTAATGCCAATAATATTACTTACATTACATTTTCTTATCCATTAAATATCAAATAGAAATATTTATTTCTTAAGTTTTTTTACAACTCGTAATTTAAGATAAATTTAGAGAAACATTTTTTAAATCTTGATTCAATATTTCAATAAAAAATGATTGTGTATATTCCTATAAGTAATTTATAGTACACAAATTAATAATATTAGCAGTCCATTAAAGATTTAAGTTTATAACAGAAATTCTTAATCATTTTTGGGACATTGATTTATTCAAAATATACAATATTTACGGTCTCCTTAGATAAAAACATTTGTTGTTTTAGATTTTGAATGTATTGTTTTTATAACGATGTGTTTCTAATCTACATATTTTGTCTGTAAATATTTTTTCGTATAAGAACGTTCAAATTACGTATACTACTTTCCGATTATATATCGTATCTAGAAGATATTCAATTTGACATGTTTTTTGATATACTTAAAAAAAATTTAAAACCTTAAAATTTTGTATATATAATTTTTACCAGATCTAATTTAGTTTTTTTTATAGTTCTAAAAATATTTTGAAATATTTTACTATTTTTCCAATTATAGTAGCATAATACACACGTAAAAATTTAACAAAATGTTCAATTAATATAATAGGTTGATCTATTATATTATATATTTTTTTAAATTCTTGGTAAAAGCTAAAGAGTAGAAACTAAGTGATTAGAATTGCATATGTATACAAATATTTACGATAACAATTAGTAATACATATATTAGGTAGTATATTTATGTATGATTATTATATTGTTCAACTATCGTGTAATGTAATATATAGAATTTTAAATAATGAATAATGCACGTTAAATTTTAAATCAAGCATGAAATACTTCTAAAATAATAAATAGTAAGCGTTAATTTAATTTACAGTAATTTAACACCAATAATATTCCTTTTAATCTATGGTTAATTAGTTGTATACCAAAGAGATTCGAAATTCGAAATATATTTTGAGGTTATGTTTGACATGTTTTTTAAAGTCTTACCTTAGTTTTTTTATTTTTATAAGAATGTACAGTATTAAATATATAATAATAATTTATAATTTATAAACCTTTAAGTGCATAACATTTTACAATTAACTATCATTATCTATTAATATGTGATAAATATGTGTAATGATTTACTTAGGTCAGTTACTATTTCTAAGACTGTAAAAATGTTTTGTTTTGAATTGTCTAGGTATAATTATGACTGTCAACAGAATTAAATTTCACAAGTGTATATTTATATTTAGTTTAAATATAAAATAATTTTTAACGTTTAATACGATATTGGTCATTATTTACTAATTGGTCTTTAGCAACAAACTAGTGGTCGCTTACTCTTCAAAGTAGAATATGTGATTGGCACTTCTTTGCTGAAGATTATGTGTTTGGTAATAAAAACAACGTTCTTTTACAAACTACTCGTCTAATTTTCAATTATATTTTTGTAAGAATATTATATATTAAGAATGATGAATATGTTTTAATAATTTTGGTTGGACGTAATTGTAGGATGTTGAATATAATATAATGATGCAAAATTTGGATATATTGTGTATTGAAACTTATACAAGTGATGTAAATTCTTCAGATATTAAATGTAATGATTTACAAGATACTAATAATATGGAGTATAGTGATGATTCAATTCAAAAGTCTTCATTTGATAGTGTAAAGATTAAAATTTGTGTATAACTTAAATTTTATACTTAAAAATCTCGAAATATTTTAGAATTTAAACGAAGCTACAGGATTGGATGACGATTTTCTATCATCAATTTCTTGCAATGAATCATATGAAGAAAACATTAACGTCGACAGGTTTATTCACAAAATAGATAACATATTATCATCTACTGTAGATGTTAGTTTATTTAGTATTATTATTGTTCAAATTATTATATTTAAATAATTCATTTTTTCATTTTTTTCAGAAAAGCCAATTAAATGATAAAACTTGTGCCGTTAAATTGTGTAATGAAAATGTTAGAAATCAGTTTGATAATTCTTTTTTTATCAACTTTCCAAAACATAATAAATTACTATGTGATAAATGGTGGAAACTTTGTGGACATAATGATAAATTTGATCCATTTTCCAAGATATGTTCAATTCATTTTGATGCTGACAATTTTAAAACTATTTCAAAAAAAAGAGATAAACTTTATCATAACAATGTTTTAAAGAATAGTAACACTGTACCAACCTTTTATTTACTGCCACACGAATATTTTAATTTTTCAAATGAACAGAAGAAGATAAATATTAATGGTATTGATAGTAAGTATAATTAATAACTATAGTTATGTTTAAAAGAAATGTTTATTTGTATGTATGTATGTGTGTACATATATATACATATAAGATTGGGCTTTTAAATTTTTTAATCCAGATTCTACTATATTTTTCATCATAATAATAATGTAATGTTGGTTAACTTTGATTGTTTTTATTCATTTTTCCTCTTGTGCTTTAAGGTTAATAAATTGCCAAAAAGTGTAGTTTATAGTTGTTTTGAATTTAGTTAAATATAAATATAAAATATTTGTATAATATTTTTCGTAAGTTAATTTTCCAAAAAAAATATATTACAAAATATTTCATTTAGTTGGTAAAATTGTTAATTTTACGTTTATTTGAATATATTTGACAGACTATTAAAGATACAATTAAGAATTTTATATTAACATTGTATAAAATGTAATTTCCTAAAAAAAAAACAATATATATTTTACAATATTGAGTATTTTGTTTTAATAGTTGTATTTATGTAATATTTTGCTAAATACATTATAAAATATTATTGGCCATGATGTATAATATATAAAACCCATTATTTTATTACGCATTATATGTTATTTAATTTATAAATTTAATATTTAAACTAAATATGCTGATTTATAACAATTATTAACAATAGTTTGTGAAATATAAATATTTGATTTATATATAATTATAAAATGTATCTTATTATAAACAAATTATCAAATTGATTGTAATGGATGCTAATTTAATACTTACAATATTTTTTTTAATTCGTTGTTTAATTTTAACGTTCAATTATAGTTATTTTTAACTGATTATTAAATAATAAAATATTAAGATAGTAAGTACTTTTTGCCTTTTATCAGGCTAAATAGAAAGTATTTGGTTGTTAAAATTGAATTCTACAAGAAAGTAAACCCCTTAAAAATATTAAAACTAAAATTTAGAATAGTCATCTCTTTGGAAGTTTTTATTTAATTTTTCTACACAAAATAAATTGATTATATTCCAAAAGTACTTAAATCCTTAATTTCCTAGTTTTAAACCTTTTAAATAATGGTACGCCATGACCATTGGTATTTGTCAGTTTTGCATAGATAAAGATGGATTACAAATTAATTCAATTATATGGGCACAATACAAAAGATTAAATATGATTTAGTAATTGTTCTTATGAAATATATGATCCATTTGTGTTGCCACTGATCAAAGCTATGGTATCAAATACAAATGACTGCATTTTTTCCATCAAACACCATTAAAAATAAAAATTGGTTGTTTAACATTTTTGTAGTTTTAACAATTTGAACTTAGTAGAAACCTTTAAATAACCAACACACTTGAACTGTATAAATAAAACAACCGATTAAATCTTAGAATTTGATTAATATTTGTGTTATTCGACAATATATAATATGAAATTATTATTACTTAACCACTTTTAATTATTTTTATTAAATATATAGATTATAAAATGGCATTTTTATTTATTTAATTATAGTATTATCACAATACTATCGTGATAAAATACATTGTGTTTAATTTTTATATAAGATATTTATTATATCTTAACCATTTGTCAAATATATTTTATTAGTTTTCTTGGAATATAGATTTATGAATAATGTTGTAAGAACTTGTTTTATAAACAATACTAGGTTCTACAATTAAGATTATATATATTTGTATGCTAATTTCTATAGAATTTTAAGTTTGAAAATCATAAAACTACCTTTGACAGTTTTTAATTATTTTGCAGTATATGAAAGAGTCAAAATGATCGAATTAACCCAAATAACTTGCATATTATAATGAAAAAAATGTTGGTTCTGTATTAAATATAATTTTTTTTCTCCTATAACTAAGAACCAGCCTATTTTATATTAGTGTTAATTTATATCTAAGTTTGTTAATATAACTTAATGTTAGTACATTTTTATTTAATATCATTCTACTTTTTTAATAATCTAAGATTATTAACATTTCTAATTTTTTAAATGTATTATTTGTACATGATATTTTTCCTATATTATAATTGAAATTTTTATTGGATTTAAACAGCATTTGTTGTATGCAACTGAGTCACTACTAATTCATGTTTATTAAAAGGGTGTTGCATTGACATTTGTTGTCTCTCTATGATGCACACACAACATTTTATTATTATTAATAAAATTTGTTAATTTATAGATTATATTATAATACCAAAGTCTAAAAACAATGGAAATGTTGATGATTATATTTACTTAGATGTGCTAAACAGTGAAGATGTTGGCAAGTTTTTGTCGTTCGAAAAAAAATATATAACAAAGAATTCAAAAAATGAAATAAATAAATTAATGGAAATAAATCGTACAAACAGTGAGTCATAAATATACTCACATTTTTTATTTTTACTGGTTATTAAAAGTTTTAACACTTACATTTGTTTATGATTGTTCACAAGTTTTTCTATGATATATACATATTAACGTTTTTATATTATTTGTTTTAAGTTATAACATAAAATTTATAATATAATTTGTTTTATTAATTTTAGTATTATAATTTTTTAGAAGTTCCAGAATCTATAATATATAATGAAAATTTAAGAGAATGTTATGGTAAAATACTTCCTCCTTATTGTGATTCAAACTGTCAACTACAATGTTATTATTATATACCTGATCCTCAACGAAAAGAGATTTATAAAGAATTTCAAATATTGCGTAGTGTGCTAGAACAAAACTGTAAAATTACTGAACTAGTACAATTGCGCACAATCAAAAAGGAAAATAATACTTTTGAAAGCTCTCCATTATATAATTTTATATTGAATAAAAAATCAGTAAAGGTATGTCAAACATTTTTTATAAATACTTTAGGTATCTCAAAACTCCGCATCAATGCTATTTTGGAACCAGTGAATTACAGTTGGTATTCTGATAGAGAAACTGCATTGAAATCTAATCAATCAAATTGTGTAAAGATCATTAGTGAACCAAATGAATTAACAGATTTTGTTAAAGAATCTTTAAAAATGTTGGAGGAGAATGACTATAATGTCCATGAATCTGAGAGTTATACAGAGGATATTGTAGATGACTTATCTAGTGAAGAATGTGAAAAAGTGATCAAGTACATAAAAAGTGTTCCGAGAGTTTTGAGCTCATGTAAAATTCCTGGAGAAGTAAACAGACAGTTCTTTGAAACCAGCATTAATTATGAATATATGTATAAAACTTATTCTGAAAATTATATAAAGGAAAACCAACTACCCCCTTGTAATAAACGGCAGTTTAAAAAAATCTATAATAAATACATGAAGACCTTTTTGAAAGTGATCTAAATCCATTTATTTTTATATTTTTATTATAATATATTTAATGTATAAGTATTCCTATTCTTATTTTAAAGAAATTGTTTTTCTAATTTAATTTTGTATATTTAAAATATTCCTTTTTTTATTTACTTATAAAACAAAATGAGATCAAATATGCGGGGCAAGAAATATGTTAAATTTATGATTACGTCATACATTGTTATATATATATATATATATATTATATATAGAAGTAATAATTTAAATATTGTAAAAACTGCATGTAACTTTTACCACAATTGAATCGAATATTTTTTGTGATCAATAGAACTACTCAAAATTAACTGAACTCTGTTTCATATCACACACCTAACTTACAATTAGAGCTCATTCCATAAGTATACAAATTGTTGTTCTACCATAGAATAAAAAATACATTTTAAATATATTTATTACTGTAAATAAAAAAATATTTGAATGCATTGTATGTTACATGTTGTTCATTGTGTTATTACTCTGCTAAATATATAATATATAACCCAATTCCAACTTTATTGTAAAAATACAAAACCCAACCAAGTCTCGTTTCAATAAAATATTAATAAAAGCTTAGAAAATTCCTTTAAAAAGGATTTATAGGAATTATAATTATTTATACGCTTTATATGCATTTTGGAAATTTTATTTTAAAAATAAACCAATTTAGTTATAAATCAAAATCGCAACAAAATAAAATATAAATTTACAATATATGGTGATTATTGATAGATATTATAGATTTCAAAATTAAAACACTAAATTATTAAACAATTATAATAGTAAATATTTATTTAATTCGATTTAATAATCCAATTTCTTTTAAACATGTTTTAGCAGCTTCCATTTTTGCCAGTTTTTTTGTTTGACACCTTGATGAACAGTATTGTGTTCCATTGACAACTACCTATGTAAAATAAAGGCTAATACGATTAATGTTTATAAAAGTATTGAATACTTACAGTCATTATGAACGTTTTTCGATGACTAGGTCCAGATTCATCTAGAGTGTTAAATTTCGGTACATCCCACTTTCGTTTGGCACAGAATTCGTTTAATAACGAAACTGGATGTTTTCCTGTAATAACATGTTGATTATATTTTATAATTGCGTAAAATGTTGATGTTTTACCTTCTAGTGATAATATAGTTGGTACTGTTCTTTTTGCAAACTTTTTTGAACGACTTCCCTGTAGTTCTTCTTCAGTAACCAGTCCTAATAATACATAGACATTTTAATAATAAATATTTATATTACCACAATTAATTAATTTCTTACCTCTTTTATCCATTTTTACATCTAATAAAAGAGGTTCTAAAGATCCTGATTGATTTTTACCAAGACCTTCACCAGGTTTCCATCCCATCTTCTGTAATAAATGAATTCCAATTCCACTGTTAACAGGAGCTGATTTTTTTAGTTGATCCTATAATGATAAATTAACTATTCAAAATTTGAAGCACATAGTAGTTTATATGGAATCATAAAAGTGTAGTTTATGAATAATGTTTTTACAGAGCTAAGTAGTCTTTGGTAAAAAATATCTGTAAACATTTTTACGAATGATGTTTTCATTCATTCATTTTTATACTTACAAAAATACACATGTATTTTTTTCATTTTAAATAAAATGTAATAAAATACTGTAAACGTACAAACTTATCAGTACGTAAGTTCACGTATTTATTAAAATTACCAGGGGTTGCATCAGATATTCCATGAGTGTTCAGCAGACAAACCGTCGTTCAATTATGGTGTTGAAGATATAGTGTTTAAATATGTTAAACACAAGTAATACTGCCTGTAACAGATTTTCATTTGGCTTTCGTGCACTTAATGCGCATGTTTATTTAGCAATTCTATATTGCTAAATAAACATACAGCTTACAAGAAAATGTCTTGATAACATAAACTATTGTTTGGATTTGAAATAATAATTATATATTTCAAATAATTACGTACATCAAGACTATTTCTTACAAGATGAATCATAAAACATTATTAGATGCACAATAAAATTAATTTTGTTTTAATTCAATACTAATGAAAAATATAAACATAATGCATCAAATAATTAGTTAATTTTTCAAATTTATTCAACTATATTTTCGTTCAATAATTATTTAAGAACTTTAGTCTTATACTACCTTATGGTAGTACTTCCATGTGGTTGAAAGCCCAATGAAAATCAATGTCAAATTTGAAGAAAATGTACAGTGCAAAAATTCTGCTATACCCAGTAATTTAAAAAATATGTGACATGAGAAAACTGATCACAATTTCTTAAATATTTTACCTTTTTCACCCACGGTTGATATCCAGCAGATAATTCAGCAGGCGTTAATACTTTAGCACCAGTATGACCAGTGAATTGTCCTGTCTCATATGATAACAACGATATACTGCTACGTGCCTAAACAATTTAATTAAATTTTTTATTTTTACATACAGTACATTTTAATTTTGATGACTGTAGTCAATTAATTTTAATTCATTCATTTACATAAGAATTAACAAATGATGGAGATTTAATAGCTGATGTCACATGCTGATATCCCATTGGAACTACAGCACTATTTGAACTTGAAACAGATTGATTTATTGGTTCCATCTGAACAAGATATAATAATAATAATAATAATAATAATAATAATAATAAATTGTATTATTATGAACCTTACAGGAACAATTTTCAATGGTGGTGAAATTTGTAATTTATTAGAAAATTTATTGCTTTCATCTGGTCGTTGAATTTTATTTAATTTGGCAGATTCTTCAGGACCTAAAGGCACCCATTCTGTAAGAGCTAGACTATGTATTTGGCCACTGGAAACTGGAAATTGCTGTCTCAATATATCTTGACCAACAGTTTTTTCTTGAAATGATTTAGTGGGTAACTGAGTTGCATTCTAAAATGTTATAATTACATTTTAATTAATATATTAAACATATATATTTAAATATCTGAAGACAAGAATTGAATGAACATATTAATATTTGCATTGTTTATATACTTACTCTAATGTTCATAACTATATTGGGTCTTTCCTTAACTAAAAATGGATGGTGAAAAGGTTGTTTTTCCTCATCAGAAGAAGAAAATGATGTATCATCATTTTGAGCTTTATCTTTTTTTGAAAGTTTTCGGCAAAAGTCTAAAATAAACGTCATTTTGATATCTCATTGTAGTAATTAAAACTTATTGTATTTTTTACTGTGGTATTAATAAAAGCTTAATAACGTTTCATTACTTAAAACAATTATATAAGGATGACAAATTAAACTTTTATTAATAATTACTATACCAATTTACATTTGATTGAAAATAAAATTAGAAGGAAATTTGTGAATAATTTATTTTAGATAAAAAACAGTAATAATAATAAAAATATTTCTTACCTGTTAATTCATCTACAGTTTTGGTAGGTAAATTAGTTAAAGTATCTTTTTTTACACTTCCTACTGGTAGTACACCTTGTTGAACTAATGATAAGGCATTTTTACGAGCTATTTTAAATAGTTTTTTTTTATCAATTTTTTCGCTGAAAATAATTAAATAATATTAATTAATAAATAATACTCAAATATACATATATTTACCAAGAAAGAGATCTATATCTATTTCTGCTGTTGTAGGTTTCTTTAGATTTAGATTGTTTTTTTGTTTCGATAAAGTCAACCAATTTTTTTGATTTTTTACTATCCTTTGATTTTGAAAGTCTAGTCAATTTTAAATCTTTATTTGGTGTTATTGATTTTTGACGATGATGGTTTTTATTTTTTGATCTACTATCGCTATTTTTGTTTTTATATTTAGTGTTTATGTCACTTTGGTCTTTTAAATTCGATTTTTGACTTTTAAAATCATTATGTCTTGAATACCTAAATTATTGATATACAAATTTTCTATTTATATATGTAAATTTCATGTATCATGACAAAATCAGTCTGTGTTTATAAAACTTATTTTTAAATATATATTATACATTAAATCATATTAATTATAATAGAAAAAAGTATATAAAAATCATATAATTATTTTTTATTCTTTTAAACCATTAAACATACCTATCTCTACTATGTGAATGTGACCTTTTATGTTTCTTATGACGTTTTGGAGTAGTTGATCTATTTCGACTTCGTGATCTTTTCTTTTTTTTTGATTTGTGTTTTTCTATATATTAAAAATGATAAGGAACATCAAAATGAGTATTCATATTTAAACTTAATTTAAGTTATTTTCTATATAGTTTTTTTTACTAAAATTAATACAAACCAATTTTTTTAATTTTATCCGAAACATGCAGTGAACAACTATGTTCAACATCTTTATATTTCCCAATATTCAGACTTTCTTTTTTGTGAACTTCATTAATTAATTCGTGATATAAGCGACTTTTTTTTAAATCTTTAATGATTATCTTCACATTATTTAATCCTGTAAATGAAAATTCTGAAAATTTTAAATTATATTTTATTTTTGTTAAAATATATTACTTGTTTGATTTATATTGTTTTCTGATGTTTCAATTTTATTTTCATTGGTTCTTTTGTTTTCATGATTGTTCTCATGTGCACTATGTTCATTGTTAACGACTTCCTCACTTTTTTCATTAGCTGTAGTCACAATTGTTTCCATAACCATATCTAATGTAACCGGCATCCCAGATTTTGCTTCCTCAAGTTTATTTTTTTTAAGTTTCAATTCTATGTAATCGTCAAACGTTTTAGACTTTGAATGATGTCTTTTCTTCTTGTACTTTTTCAATTTTTTCTTATGTTTTTTATGCTTTTTTGATTTATCATCCCGTTTATGCTTTTTAATTAACTCTGCCATTGAATGATTTGATACACTATCTGAATGGAGAACAAAAGGTGGTTTGATATCCAATGAGTGAAATAGTTCATTAATTATTGTATCTGGTGTCTTCTCCATACAAATTGTATTAATATTGAATGTTTACTTATTATAATAAATATGAGAGGTTAAAATAAAAAACAAACAAATAATAATAATAAATTTAATATATAGCAAATAACCTCTGATTACATGTAAAGTAATTATTTAGAAAGTCTTATTTTTAAAAGACTCCTTATTTAAACAAAAAAAAACTACGATTAACGATGTAAAACACTGGTATAGTGAAATATCGAATGACAATACAATATGTTTTATCTTAAACTTAACACGATCTTATCAATACAGTTTTTGATAGATAATAAATCTAATGGTAAACATAATGGTTGTTTATCATAGACACACACACACACACACACACAGATATATATATATATAGCACAAACTGACTAGTTCATGGAAAAGTCAAATTTTATTAAAACAATAGAATTATCATAATCATATGTAATTTAGTATAAAATAAATATTAAATAGTACGGTCACAGAATAATTGAAATCAAAATGTAATCTTTGATAATTTATCATGGATAGCTTAGGAATTATTGTTTATAACATTTCACCATTTTCTCAGGGATTCTAAAATCAGTAATCTTATCAGCCACCACTTACCATTTAATATTTGAATTTATTTTTTTTAAACACTAAAATTATTATTTAAATCATTCAACCCTTTAGTATGAATTATTATTCAATAATATAATAAATTCTCTTTCTTCCTCACCTCTTTTAATATAACATAAAATTATAATTTAATATATATATATATACATATGAGTAGCATTTAAAATTAAAATAACTTTTATTTATGGTACATTTCTTTTTATTATGTAGTAACTCATAAATAATCATTACAATATGAATTAGTTACTAATTTTAAGTTTACATAAATTATATACACTATGAAACAAATTACATTTTTAATATAAACTTAAAAATAATTTGACTACAAAGTTAATATACATAAAAAAAATTACAAATGGGTAAGGACAGGTTATTAACAGTTTTTTTAATTTTTATTAGATAATAAGCTTTTGTTATGAATATTAATTACACCAAATTTTCTAAAACGAGTATATAAATTTATTAAAAACATTAAATCAAAATCTTTACGAGGATGTAGAATTTGACATGTAACTATTTTCAGGTATCAGAATATGCGCTAATAAAAAGCAGTAAATATTTTTATTACATTTTTACTTTAATTTAAATATGTAGGAAGTACTTACTTAAATATGAAGTATTAGATGTTGTTGCTGCTGCTGTTGTTTTTGCTACAGCTATTATTGTAAATATTGTAGGTATAGCATAATGTAACAAGTCGGTGGAGTACATTTTATTTTCAAAATAAATAAATAAAAATATTATATATATATAATAAAATTAATGTGACTTTAAAATTTAAATAGGTAAACACATTGGTATTAAATATAAATAATGACAAAAATAGATATACTTACATTTATTCATCTTTAGGAATAGAATGAATTTTTACATTCTTTGATTTATTCATTGTGTTGTTACAAGTTTCAATAATACATTTATAACTTACTCTTCTCATTTTTAAATAAAAACAATACATTTAATAACAAAACTCATAATGTATACGTATAAAAGTATGGAATTACAGTCAATCACACAAATATTTTACAATTAAGTAAATGGGATTAACCAATAACAATCTTAATATGACAAGTGATAAGGTATATGAAATGATAAAGCCATTAAGAAAATGGTGGCCGTTTTTTGTTTATAAAATAGGTTTCCATTCTGATTTCAGTTATTCTGTGGTGCTCTCACCTCAAAAAACGAAATACTAAAGCAGTTGTCCTTTTAAGAGTTCACGTTATCTGCTAGACATTGTTCTAAGACTTTATTAATTAATAATTAAAATGTAAATTACGTTAATAGTATAAATACACTTTTAACTGTTAGTGATTAGGTGATTAACATTTTTTTTAATTGTGACGCATTTTAAATTTATATTCGTTTAAATACTTCATAAAAATGACTGAAACAGATGTTGATGAAAAATCTACAAAAGTCGAAGTAAAAAAATGTGTAAAAAATGTTACAGATTTACAACGTTTGAAAGTTGAAAGACTTATGAAAAATCCGGTATGTTAATTGGTTTTAATTATTATAACATGGAAGTACAAAACAAACATTTTAAAATATTTTTTGTAATATAAAGAAAAAAATATTTTTTTATTATTAAATTTATATTTAAAAATAATAGTCTATTTAGTATTTCATAAAAACTAGTATATGATTTATTGAACAAATTTCATTGAATTCAAATTATATTAACTTTGTATTACATAGAGTGATTATTAAAAACAAAAAAAAAATATATATATATATATATATAGGATAAGCCTGTGTATATACCTGAGCCACGTTCCGACAAGAAATCACCTCATGTTCCAGAATTTGTCAGAAATGTTATGGGATCAAGTGCAGGAGCTGGAAGTGGCGAGTTTCATGTTTATCGGCATTTAAGACGTAAAGAATATGCTAGACAAAAACATATACAATTAAAAGCAGATAAAGTATGTCATTTTATAAAATATAATCTATTTTTTCATAACATTTTTTAAATTTATTATAAAGGAACTTCTAGAAGAAGCTTACCGTCAAAAAATATTAGAAAACAAACAAATGTCTGAAGAGCGTACTGCAAAAAAAAGAGCTAAGAGATTAAAAAGAAAAAAAGTTTTAAAAGCAAAAAATAAATTGCCTAAGAAAAATTATACTGTAAATAGTAACGATGAAGGTGACAATGCTAGTGATAATGGTGATTAAAATAAAAGTGAAACATAAAAAAAATAAAAATTGTGGAAGTAATATAAATATTAATTTTTATTTATTGATTATTTTATTTAAAATATACGTATGTAAATTATATATTTTCAATTATATAATTTAAGTAAGTGGAATTTGATTATATTAATAAATGTTTATAATACTATATTTGGTAAACATTCATTTTGTTCATACTAAATGATTAATCATTTTATCCAAAAATTATTTAAAATTAAGTTTAATTCAGCATGTATTCATATAAAATTAAATACTTTGCTTGGTGGAACATTTTATACATACAATTTTTAAATTATTAATTATTTTATAGTTCAAATTTAAAGTAAAGACTTATAAAAGAATAAAAATATGTTAATTATTACAATTTAGTGAATATTTAGGTTTTTTAAGTTATCCAACTAGTAGTTTATTTCCAAATCATGTTTTCAATAACTGAAAATTGTGACATTATCACTGTTGTTCTTTGACAATATCAAAATTTTAGATAATCTTATAAATCATAGTTTATAATCAAATTAATTAAATACTTTTTTCTAATTTATATATATATTTTTCATTTTACTTAAGGAGCACAATACTGTTGTGCACCATCCATTGAGACGGTTGGGCATTTGCAAAACCACCGTTGGTTGTAATTTTGGTAGACGGTTAAGATTTGGTAGTGGGTCTGTTCAGGAACACACGGGTCGTTGAGGTTAGATAGAATTAACAAGTCGAGTAGATTATTATAATTATATTATGTCTTACAGTAAATTTATATTAATTGATAGCACATCGAGGACTCGACTCACAACGCATGGACTACTGTCCCTACTGTGTCATTGTCAATTGTTTAAATAGGGTTTATTACTTTTTGTAGGTGTTTATGATCTACTTAATGTTATTTTACAATAGTTTATATGGCTGATGTCGCACTCTTTCGGACTATTGTTGGACTGTGCGATGGCAAGCAAGAATTTGTCTAAATAGCAATTTTAGTACTTTTTGTAATTGTTTATGGTGTACCTAATACTATATTGCAATGTGTTCATAACACCCCCAGGATTAGATGGAAGTTCTTTGTCCATTCCTAAAGTATTCTGGGCAAGGGACTTCCACTACTTATTTCTTGATTCTCTAACTGGTTTTCTTTACATTCTAAAGCTAACGGAGCCTCGATTTGCCTTACATGTTTCCTTAAATATATTTTTCTAAATGTTAAAATACTTTTTATTATAACTAAGCCCGTACTGATAATGATTGTGGTTAAGAGAATGCAAAATAAGAGCGAACAAATCCGTGGAGTGCTATATTGCTTATATTGCCTAGATTTTCAGTTTCAAAAGCAAATTGTGACAATATGAGGTTCAGCAATGATATTCGCTCCTCTATTTCTACTTTGAAACTTGCCACTCCTAATTCTAATTTCTGTACCATCACCTCGTGTAATAAATACTTATATTTCGTGACCAAGTTATCTTGCTTTCTTGTTCGATTAGGGAAATATTGACGTTCGCTACAACCGATTTCACATGAGATTTTGATTCCTCGAGTTCTCTAATCTTGTTATAAAAGAAATTTGCGTCAGTGTTATCGCACACACCAAACAACACGTTAGCCACTGGCTAACACTGGCCCTACTACGTTAACTAGTCCTTTCCTAGTTCGAGTACTAAATGATGGACGTTCAACAATGCAAATTACTTGATCTTTGCTCTTTTTTATCTCAATCAGAAATTGTGTCGCTTGATAACAATATTAATTACACAAGTGTCGCACTTCCTGTACTTCCAACTTATTCCCTATTTTACAGCTATCTTCTATATTTTTTACAATATCACCTATTTGTTTAAATTTATCTGTATAATCTGCATTTCAAGGACTATTACTTGGGACTAGTGTTTGAAAATTTCATGAAATTTAAAAAAATTAAATATTTCAAATGTATGAAATATTTCAGTATTTTAATAAATTTTGTTTTTTTTAAATAAATTTTATTTTTATGTATATAGTTGTCATAATTTACTTTTATAATTATGTACTACTGAAACCAATCACTAATTACCAATTACCTACTCATTAGTGATGGTTTTTTTTTTGGTATTATACATTTAAAATAGTATTCAACATTTTTAAATTGATAAAAAAACATACAAAAATGTTTAAATGATACTATGTCTATATTAAGTATACTGAATGCTTACATTAGTGTACCATACACTTCTATAAAATTAAATACTTACTATAGATTTATATATACAAATATAAATTTGGTATGCAGGTACATGGCCAAGTTTTTAATAGGAATACTAGTGATAACTAGTTGATAACTACTGAATATAGTTTAGTTTAGTAGATAAAAGCCTAAAAGGAATTGATAAATTAATATAATACAATAATTTTTATAAATAAAAACCATAAACATAATATAATTGTTATCATAATATTATTTTATGAATTTATCATATTCATAAGTTCATCTATTTCAGTACTATCTATATCAATGTCTGAGTTCTGTTCTTCATTTTCCAAGTTAACACTTATAACACTACAGTCACTATCTTTAGTATTGTCTTCACATTCAATTTCTTCTAGTTGTAGCTCATTATTACTGTCTTCTTCAATTTCTTCTAGTTGTAGTTCATTATTACTTTCTTCTTCAAATTCTTCTAAAAGTTTTTCATAATAATCTTGCTGGGCAAGTGGTGGATTTACTTGTTTTTCTTGTTCTTCCTTCAACTACCAACAAAAATATATTTCAAATTGAATACTGTAATTAAAATTGAAAATACAAACTATGTTTGATTAATTCCCCCTTTAAATTGTGTTTAACATAAACTAATTTTAATGCTCTGCTGTTGGTAAGTCTATTTCTTTTGGACGAATGCACATCTTTATATGTATTGAATGTTCTTTCACAAGCAGCTGATGTAGCAGGTAGTAACAAAATCTTTGAGGCTAACTTTGAAAGTTCAGTAGATGAACAGTAAGCATTCCACCACACAGTTGGTTCTAAATTGACACACGTCTCCCATACATAGGTATTTGAAAAAATCCCTTCTTTAACCTACATTAAAAAAGTAAATTATTAACAAAATGAAAAATGTATTTACTTCAATTTATATTTTACTTATTTATTATTTTATCTCTTTGAAGAAATAAAGATTCATTGAAAAAACTATCATTTTTTAAATTTACCTTATACTGAGCGAAATCATACGTGAATTTCTGTTCATCAATATTCAAACATATTGTAGATAGTCTATGAATGAATGTAGCAGCCTCAATATTTTCGTCTGCAGTCAAATTATTTCCACAATACTTTGGATGTAGTACATTTGCAGCTAAATGAATTTGTTGAACACTAAATTCTTTTCTTGATTGAATTTTATTTTTAATCATATTTTTTTCAGTCTCAAAACAAGAAACATTTTTTATACAAGTATCATATTGTTTTTTAATTTCAACAAATATCTTTGGAACAATACTGAGTTGTGGTAAATCACTTTCTATTCTTGTAATCCAGTATGCTATGGGCTTTAAAAAATTGTGTAAATTTTGTATACGGTCCCAAAATGTATAATTATTTATAAATTGTTTCACACTTGGTATAATGTCTTTTTTACACCGCTCATCTATGTTTAAGAGTCGTATTATTTGTTTATTAGCTAAAAGACTGTTAAGAAAAACTACTACTGAACCCCATCTGGTTTGAACAGGCAACATCAGCGATTTTTTTTTATTT
>JAIPRN010003744.1:0-19296 GCA_025469175.1 Geopemphigus sp. TES_GeoC_2020 | reverse complement strand
CACGACGTCCGCGGTTTTTTTTTTTTTTTTTTAGTTTACTTCGTGACGCGGAACGCGCGTTATCGTCCTGTACAAGCGCCGCCGCGTCGGTTCCGTACAGCGAACGTTACACGTACGGCCAATTCGAATCGGGCGGAAAACGAGAAAAAAAATACGCGCGGGAAATTCCAGCCCGACTTAGATTACGTCGCGGACATGAAGCGTCACGTGCCGGATGGGTCTAATAGAAAGACGTTAACCCAGATTTTAACTAATTTTGTATTTCGACCGACGTACGATTGTCGCGTTCGCCGGGAATAATTCGACGAACGAAACCGCCGCCATCGAAAACCGTCGGACAATTTCCCGCTACGCGGACCAGACGGGTTCATCCACCGCCGAACGAGGCGGTACGGTGTTTATTAATGCGCGTTCGTACTTCGGCTGAACGTAAAATCCGAAATGTGGCGATCCACCCGACGGATCGCGTTACGAGCGACGTTTTCATTTTTTCAATTCTCGACGTTCGGTTGTGCCGTTTCAATCGGCTCTACGTAGTTTTGCGCACACACGCCGGTTGAACTCATTGGTACAAAACGCGCCCGGTCGATCACGTACGAGGAGCGTAAAAAACGTATCGCCGCGAAGAAATAATACCGTAGACGACGATAATCGAAAAAAAATGCCCGGCTATTTGGACATTTTTTTGGCGTCGTCGTGAGAATAATATCGGATACGTTACTGCGGTTTATTATCAATCGCGATCGTACACGAACGTCGGCTAGATAAGAGTACGAGGTGTTTTTTTTTTTTAACAATCGCGTATTTATTTCCTCGGTAATTCGGACCAAACACGGATAGGTTACTAAATTTGTAGCTAGATATTGCCCCGGACGGCGGATGGTTTTCGAACGGAAGTATACCGACGAGCGGATTAGGCCGATTTATAAAATTCGACGCGCGTGTAAAAACTCCGAATGTTCACATTGGGAAATGCCCGAGTCCGTTTCTTATTCCATTCAAAACCGAAGTGCGTCACCGTACGGATAAACTTTTCTCGCGGAAATCGATCGAACCTACGTACGAAAATGTAAATGTCTATTCGTCCCAGCGATACGGACGCGAAGGCTGTTGCACGCACCGAACGGGGGCGTATTTAAAGAAATGTTGTTTACGTTTTTTTTTCGCGGAGGACAGAAAGTGTCCACATCCGTCGAGTAAATAAGTCGTCGGGTCGTCACTTACTTCCGATCCGGGCGACACGAAAAATCTCCTCGGCTCGAAACTTCGAACATAAATAAATACGAACAACTTGCTGGGACCTGTTGGCCATTTTGTATCGACGAAATTACCGATTTCGAATCTTCGATTTAAGCTCTGGATCCCAAGAGGGGATCTATGATTAACAGTAAGCGTATTTGTTTGAGAATACGTTCGCGAAATTTCCGGAGCACCGGGGAAGCGCCTCTTGCCCTAACACTCCGCTGGTGAATAATATACCCCCGGCATATACGTGGCGCGTTCGAATTCGGGACGTTGTACCGATAACGGTGCCGGGACGTGTCCGTCCGCCTCCGTTTTACTCGTCCGTTGTTTTCGGCGCGCCCGAAAACACAACCGAGTACGGTGTTGACGATCCGAAACACGACGTATATTACAATAAACGTGTACACGCCCTCGCCGGAACAATATACGTAAATATACGATCGCCGCGAGTTGTGTATTAACGAATCGGACTTGATATTTAAATTGTCCGTACGAATCGTGCGGATGTTTACTCGACACGACGTGGCGGGTGGGCCGAAAAAATAAACACGATTTGGAAGTACTACGCGCGAACAGATATAATCTTTTGTTCTTCGACGAGAACGACAAAATCGAATTTTCTTCGATGTTTACGCGTCGTGATTGAAAAGACACATTCACGGAGATCGATGATATACGTATATGTGTGTGTGTGTGTTTCGAGTGCACTCGACAGTGCCGCTACAACTTAGTAATAAACGACGAATTTTCACCTGACGCGCGTACGTGAAATCCGATTCAAATTGTTTATCTATTACGTAAGAATAGAATTCGAGCGAATGGCCCAATCTCCGGACACGGTATACGCGCGAATTCCGATAAATTGCTTATCGGTTCCGTACGGAAAGTATTCGAACGAATCCCCCGTCATTTAAGCCGATCGATAGGTTTCGTGCGCGCGTGTCGTCTCCGATTCCCCGACGACGACGATAATATAAAAATACCGACGACGTTTCGTTCTCGTAATTGTCGTCGTCTTCGTTTAGAGGATTCGATCCGTCGGACGATTTCGCGTAAGTAACGTTAACGAATCGAAAATTGACGCGATACGTCGGACGGAAAAGTACGCGAATCGCGTACTAAATTGGCTAAATTATTACGTTTTCCGGAACGTAGAATTTATGGTTTCGTTTTCGGGGTTACTGCCGAAGTAGCGATTCAACGACAACGCGAATAGTAGTAGTAGTAGTACGGTTATTAATGATATCGTTGTTTCGTTGATATTTGAACGGCGGGGTGGAGGTTGATTGGAATTTTCAATCGGAGTTATAGATAAAAGGGCTTTAGTTACGAGATTTTCGATCGAAACGCACGCGCCGTATATGTCGGCTGAACTCTGCAACCCGTGTACAATGTCCCCGGGTCTTAAATTCCTCCTAGTAATTTGCGGAGTGGCAATTTCGTTGGTCGAACGAGCGATTTTCTCTAGAGTTTTGCCCGTCTCGTATAATAAAATACGTCGAAAATAAGCGCGTTCGTTCGTTTTCGTTCAAATCGGAATTAAACGACATTACGCTACGGCGTAAATACGTACAACAATTATTCGAACCACCGAGTAATTGCGTTTGCCCGCGATCCCCTCGGGACACGTACCCGGTTTCGTTTTTCGTGTCGTCTAAGCACGTCAGACCAACCGAAATTTGCGTGACTAATCGTACGCGGGTATCTGCCAACGATTAAAGCGTAATTGTGTACGAGATTAGCGCGAGCGCGACGATATGAAACGAAAATATTACGCAAACACCGCGGATAATGAAATGTTGACATTTCGTCGTGACGCGGCGACGTAAACAATAGGCACGAATAACGCGAAATCTCACTAGGTCACGGTAGAAACGTTAATTACGGACGAATTATAGAGTCGACATTTCACGATTACTGTACCGGTTTGAAAATAGATTTTCGACGGCATTTACTGTATGTTTCGGAACGTCGTTTGTTTCATTTCGAATCGACGAAACGATCGACGGTTTAACCGTTAAACAAACGCGTCGGTAAAACGTTTAATTTCGCCGAGGGCGTTCGGCTAGTTAGTCGGGTTTTTGTTACGTCCGCGCCCAATAACGGCCAATCAGACGGATGCCCTACACGTGAACACAGCGTTCGAATATTTTAACACGATTATTCGGAATTCGTTTGGAGACGGCGCCCGAACCGAACAACCGATTAGTTTCGCGTTCGATTAATGGAGGTGGGTGGAAAGTACTCGAATTTATTCGGGTGGAGTATTTCGGACGCCTCGACGAATTAAGTTTGATTAATATCGATTTCCGATCGACGAAACACCTAATCAACCGGCTTTTGTTATTTGTCGACGACCGCCCGTCCGCGAATAATTTCGTGTTACTTGGCCCCGTAATTTGTTCGTAATTAGTTTTAGGCGACCGAAATACATTCGCCGAATGCCCGCCGGTAAAACGTATCGCGAATATAGGCGAATTGGCCGGGAAAACACGAACGAATCGGTTTATTTTTGTTTTTTTGGAAACGTACCGTATTACAAGTTCCGGCGAACGTCGCTAGAAAAAAACCATACCCAATCGGACGCGGATTCGGTGCAAATATCGCGCCGACTGTACCGTCGTAGTGTAGCGACCTAATACCTTCCGTTTCGAAAATGGGTTCGTTTAACGGGACAGATCGTCGCTACACGGAGACTTTGGATTTCGGCAAAGCCGATTGTTAAAGAGAAGTATTCGGTCCGATTGGCATTCGCGGGCGTTGCGGAGATATAAACGTTTTTCGTCCCTAGTTTTCATCCGGAATATTATAAATAGGTACGTGTTCGAGAACGCGTATCGGCGAAACGAACGGGAAAAAGTAAAACGCGAACGCCAGACGGTTCATACCCCCCCGAACGTAATGCGCGGCCGCGTCGGCGGTCGGGACGTTTACAAATTTTACGCGCGCGCAATACGAACTAGTAATAATAATAACGGGCGACTCGGACGGCGAATCGCCTCGTCGTTTCAGCGACGTGAAACACTTCGCGTGTATAACATATTTTTCGCGCCGTAGATTAAGTCGTTTTACGACGCGGCGAACGCGCACGTAACGCGATACGCGGCCGCGTATTAGTCGTTCACCTGCGCGTACCGAACATAAACAAGTTTTTTGCGACCGCGGAAATATATACATTATTTTACCGCCGCTCGCGCGACGTCGTAAAAGACGGGGAGAAACAAAAAACGAACCGAAAAACGGTCACGATGCGTACGTCGGAAACATAAAAAATGTCCCTACTTTTAATTTGTCGTAGAAATATCGCGTAGTTACGCTCCGTGGCGGCGGCGGTGTATTATTACGTTTTCAAGCGGTACGTTTTAAAAACAATTTTTTTTAACGAGTCGGTAATTTCGGGGACGTTCTCGCTATTCTCGTCTATAGAAGAGCCAATTAAAATGTTCGTATTTTCAGGAAACGCCGCTGCTCCGGTAGTTCCGTTTTATTTTTCAACCCCGGAGCAAAACTAGTAGAGTCCGACGATAAACACTATTATTACACGTCCGCGGAAATGTCGAAAATCGCTAGTTTTTCATCCGTTTCAGTTCGCAACTTTGAATCCGAAAACGCGTCCCCCGTAACGATTACCATACATACGTTTATTCGCTATCCAAACGTATGTATTTTGGGGGCGAGTTTTTTTCAAAAAAAAATTCGTAACCTTGTAACGGTGTAGTTCGACTATACCGGTTTAGAAATCCGAAGTTTTCGAACAATTACGATATGATCGTCCGTTTCGTACAATCGTCAGGAGTTCGCGATAATACTTTTGTCGCATTAGACAGTAGTCGTTGTCTTATCCTATGCCTTAATTCCTTCCGTTCGTCAATTAACTAACGAACTCGCCACACTCTATAGTCGAATAAAATATGTTTCGACGGACGATCCGTATGGCGACCATCGTAATTCGGCGATACGATCGTACAAAAACGGCGTAGGAACAAGTTCGCGGGATCGGCCCGATATTCGTTTTCAACACCTAGTCGCCGGCCACGCGACATTTCCGCGGAGGCCTCTTCCGATATTGGCCCCCGCTGTTCGCCCTATCAACTGCCGACTGTCCGGGGGGGGTCACCTCTTGTCCCCGCCATTCATACACATTTTCGTCGCGTCGCCGCTCTCGTATTCCTCCGGCACGCGTCTCACTGGCCACCTGTTATCCCGGTCGCCGCTTCTCCTTTGTCACGCTGGCCGATTGATTTAGTCGACGGGTCGCAGTCAAAAGCGGGGGACGATCAACGAGTTCGTACCCTAAACCACCGGGAACGTCGGTGGCACCGTCGCCATAGCGTTCGATATTTCGCGACGGCGTGAGAATAATAATATTATTCAATCGGCACGTCGGGATTGAAGACGTAAAAACAAGAAACCGCGAGCACTCGGCGCGACGTTCGATAAATTCCCGCTTCGTTCACCGGAATACATTACGGATATAGCCGTTTAGCCGGGATATTTATACACGCTAATGGACTTTTGTAGACTTCGGGCGGGTTTTCGTTTAATTATTTTGCGGAACTTAAAGGCGAAAAAACGGCGATTACGTAAATTACGATACCGGGTAAACACATTGGTTCGTTCGTGTTAGTCGTTGGAAAAACGGGAACGACGTTTTCGACATATTTTCGATTTTCGCACGAGTAAATCGACGACGATTTCGTACACATACGCCCGCGCACGCACACACTAGTGTATACCGATTTTCGGAAACGGTGTACAAAGCGTACGACCCTTAGAAGTTCGGGGACGACGAAAATAAAAAAAAAGACCGTCTGAAAAGTTCCGTACGAAATAAACTTATATATATATATATATATATATATATATATACGATAGTTCGGACGATGCGATTCACGCGAGATCGTTCCACGGAAAATTGTATCAATTATCACACGACGACGTCTCCCCTCGTTATCGCAGCGTCACGTTTCGCACGTTTTGTCACAGATTTCCAGGCTATGTGGGTGTATAAAGAGGGATATGGCGGAAAACTTTCCGCTCATTAACGTTAGGAGGGTCGCACAATTATCGCGAACGGCGCTCGTGACGTCGATTTGACGTGCACGATAGCGCGTGACACTGTCCGTTGTTACGTATTTAGATGCCCCTTTGAAATCCGTACCGTACATAATACGGGAACGTCGTGTGCGCCGACGACGGCGATAGATAAAACGATCGGCGACGATAAATTCGAACGGCGAAATTCGTACGAGTTCGTGGTCAAAACGGGCCGATCGACGATAAAAGAATAGAATAACGCGGACGTCAACTAGCGTACGGACGATAATGAAGCTGACGACACGGTCGCGAGACAAAACGGACGCGTAAAACGTAGCGGTGCGACGGGAAAACAGAGTCGTCGGGTGGAAAACGACCGTTCTCCTCCGTAGCCTTTAGTCAACCGTCGATTTCAGTTTTCGTACCACTCGGTCGGTTGTTTCGTGTTCAAATGTCAACGAGTAAACGAACGGTTTTCGGGACGCCGGCTGACGGCTATTTGTAAAACATTCGGTAAAAGTACGAACAAATTAAGCGTTTAAAAACGAAGTTAACGGTGTTCGACCGTAAGTAAAATGTACGATTCTGGAAATCGTCCGACACGACGTGATACATTAAACGTCCAACTTTTCGACAGAAAAGTAACCGAAAATCGGTTAACGAGAGAAAACAAAAAGAGGGACGAAATTCCTAACCGGCGAAATGGCGACGACGAACGAAATTCGTCGGCAAAAGCCGTTTCGTTTTTTTCCATTATCTTTTTCGTTCATTACATACGTTTTGATCGTACGAAAAAGGCTCGTTTAAGTAAACGTCCTAGGCGCATCAGGCTGATTACTTAGACGAGCGTGCGAGACGTACGTTAAGTATAATATTATTCAAACGGTCGGATATATGGCTGTAAATAAAAAACGGAATACCGCGAGATCCTCTCGCGCGAACTCGATTAAAAACGACGCGCTAAATTACGATGTTTACTAGAATAACGTTACGTCGAACGATCGAAATCGACTTTTTCGATTTTTACTTTCGACGAATCGTACGCGCATATATGTACGCGTTTATCGATAAAAAAATCCCTCCCCGCGAAAATATAGTAACGCCGCGATCGTATCGCTTTTCGAATATTAAAACCGAACGCGTCGGTAACGTATATTCCTTTTATATATATATACCAGCCGCGCGCGGGTGCTATTAATCGGTATTATCTAAAACGATAATTCGTTGGGCGGACAATCGTAATAATATTGGAAAAATAACGAATACCGCCGATAAACCGTTGGCGACTTTTTCGCAATAATTTCCAGCCGTGCGTTCTCCTATTAAATTACCCTCGAAATAGGAAACACGTTATAGGGCGTGGCGCATTATTGTCCCCCTCGACGGAGCGTATTAATATAATTGCGTGATATTTGTTACGGGCGAAACAGATAATCCGGGAACCGTTATGCCGGTCAATGTCGATCATCGACTACGATAGATTCGTCGACGATACATCGAACGGTGACGAAAACGGCGTACGGTATTGAACGACGCGGGAGCAAAACGGGCGATTAAAACGTTTCGGAAAACGGTAAATTTCGGTCAGTACGGTTTGGAGAGCGCCGGTGTTTGATTATCCGCCATATACGATATTTCTAACACGTAATTATATTCACATACGTAGGGTCGTAGTCCGACCATCCATAATTTGGAAAATCCGTTCGGTACCCGTGTGGTTTCCGTGTATTGTACAAAGCGACGAAAATCCGCGTGGATGTACACACATGGCGCACGTCACGGCGAACAATATGTAACTTTACCGATTATTATTTACGTTTTTTTTTTGCGAAAAAAAACCCCGTCGAATATACGAATAGAAACGTTTTTTTTTACTTTCGCGAAATTCGATTAAATACAATTTTCGACAACAACGACAATACTATTCGTCTACAACCATTAACGTAATTTCGACGAATTGACACACATTACCGTATCGAAATTAATAAACTCCACCACCATTTTCTACTTTACCAGTGGCGCGCGCACCACACACACACACACACACACATATATACGCGCGAAAAAAAATTCGTCAAATGAACGGTATTGTAGTCTGGTAAAGAATTTTCGACGCTCGTGATGATCCAGATAAGAACGCGACACGACCGTTTCGATTATTCATTTTCCGAAATAATCACAATAAACATTGTACCAAATCCGTATCCTGAAGCGGTAATCGCGTTATTTCGAGTCGGAGCGACGCAATAATAACGACTGGTGGTCGCGACGACGAAAAACCTTAGGTACGTTTCGTTCGTCGGCGGGTAGTAGCGACGTGGTGATGGTGGTGGGGAGGAAAGGGCGCCGACTGATTGAAAAAAAACCGAATACCGTCTGCCCGTATCGATAACGCGATACTCAGTCGAACAGCAATTGTTCGTATATTGTCGCGGCGAACGTGGTCCCCTCGGTGTTCGTCGAAGGTTTTATTCGAAATTCCGTTCGAATACTTTTAATTCGGCCGTTAACCGCGTCAACGGTAACAATCGACCGTAGTTCGTTCACGTCGTGACCAACATTCACGGAAATTCGCGATCGTCTAACGTAACGTCCAGTACGTGAGAACGGGCAAAACCTCGACCTTTATCAAGTCGTCGGACTAACAAATACGCCAATAGGCGTTTCACATTTTCCAACCGGTCCCACTAACAGGTCCCGCGGTATGTCCACACCGACGGGTTTTATGCCGATGGACTTAGCAAAATCGTTTTTTATATGCCTGGATGCGATATAACAATCGGCCCGGGCACGGCTGACGGTTAAGGGAAAAGAACGCGATGAGGTCTGTGAAATCGTTAATCGACGGCCACAGATGAACGAAAAATGCCGCGAGCGACGTCGACACTTGGCGTTCGGACGAGTTACGAAAAAATTTCCCGGACAAAATCGACGCGTTTCCCTTCGGATAAAACGGCGCGATGGCCGACGGTGGAAACACGACGGGGAGTGTGTAGTAATGTACGAGCGGTACGTATATATACGGCGCGCGTTTAACAAAGACGACACAGGGCGAATCTATCCAAACACGCGCGGTACTCGTGTGTGTATATACGGCGTGTTCGCGTAATTGGTCGAATTTGTCGGGCTTACACCGGTGAAATCCTAATGTACGACGGAAACGGAACGAGGCGAACGCCCGACCGCGACTAATTACGCGGGTTGTCGCGCTTCGGTGTACGGAAAGCAGCGACCTAACCGTGTGCGGTGTCCATTTTTCTTTCCGCGTGCGTAATCGCTTGTAAGTTGGCCGTTTGGAGAGCGAATTAAACGGGTGGGGCGTTGCGTATAGTGTTCGGCGATGAAAAAAATATTCGAAAACGGGACCGTGACGAAGTACCGATACGTTCGGCTATTGGTCGGACGATAATTTTCCGGAACTCGGAACATAATATGCGCGCGTATTTAAAAACGCGAACGTTCGTACGAGACATGTATGCTCGCGACGACCGTTTTTTTAGTGTCGACCGCGGCCCGTACCCGATGGTCCTCGAAATTAATTCGGTTTTGAACTACTAATCGTTTCACGTTTTTAAACGAGGTCACGTTTTTTTCACCGGCAATTTCTCCTATTTCATTCACGACAATTACCTCGTTTGGTTCGCGCCGATTTCTCGTTTCGTCTTTCCAATTAATATCCGTCGGACAACGCGAGTTCCTAAAAACGCAAAATCGAATATTGTAAAGCACGCGCGTTAATACACGTAAACAATTTTTTCGCTAAGAAACTCGTTACAATTTTTTTTTTTTTTTTGATTGTAAACATTTACTTCTTCAGCTTTGTGCGTTAAATCGGTTTACCTTATCCTCATCCGGCTGTACGCGCATAAAAATACCCGATCGTGCGTGACTCGCGTCGCTACAATACATGCTATCGAATCGAAAATCGTTTGACGTTTATTATTTCGTTCCGTATTCGTTCGTTCGGTCGTTAATATACGGTTCTTTTTTTTTTATAGTTTTATTACGAAATACTCGAAAGAGAAGAGAATCGTGCGCTTGTGTGCGCGCGTGCGTCCGATTAAACGAATAGGAGTTTATTTTGTTACACGAGTCGGACGGATACGGGCAGAATAGAAATAACGTTTTTGAAAACTACCGAACACTCATGTCTCGAGGCGGTCTTTTTCGAATTATCTTATATACTCTTTATGCCGCCAAAAACACGGTGAATAGCGTTTTGTTTATTAACGATTGGCCGTGTCCGCGTACCGAATTTAACGAAAACCGACGTCAAATTATCGCGTTTATCCGCCCTTTGGCTTATCCACGAAATGTTCCATAGCCAGCCCACGAAATTCCCGTCGATCACCGATTACACCACCAGGACAGACGTATACAACGCGACCTCAATAACGTGGCTAACTAATGGTCTCCGGACGATGCGGGGCCCGTTAGGTATCTATCGCCGAACGAAAATATAACGCGAAGAAGCAAACGAGTTCCGAGGCGCTACCGGCATCGTCTAATTTCACGGGCCATTGGTAATGGGAATTGCGTTAGATTCGGAGAGAAAAATTCGTTACCTCCGTTCGGATCAATCATGGCGCGTGCGCGGCGCGATTATTATTCGTCGACTAGCGCGTGAATGTCCCCCGGTATACTGAGCGACCGATAGCGCGTCCGTGAACATTCTCGGAGATCTTTTCAATGTCCGTGGGGACATTCTTATCGTGCGAAATTCGAAATTAGCCCGAAACGCGTTGTTGTCGCAATTATTCGGCGACAATTATTACATTTAGAAACTTTTCCACGAACATCCGTCAGTCGGCACGTGCCGCGTTTATACATTGGCGCCCAACGACAACTACGAGATTTTATTAATAAATACCCGAAAACAATACGAATCGTGTATAATGGACGAAACGGGGCAACTGTGTAAAGTCGAAATTCGCGTAGTCGTTGCGTGCGAGCCACGTGTACGAAACTTTTCGTGAGTTCGACGAACGGGAGGCGTTAACGGAATATTTCTCGTAAGATTGGTTAGCTGCGACGGGTTCGCAGCACCCGCAGGGACGTGGGGGATTGGCGGCGAATACGTCGATTGATCACGGCGGACGGAAAGCCGTACGTCGACCGCGCAACCGTCGGCAGAACGTTTTTGACGAGAAAACGGAAACGTCGGGCGATGTTTTTCGCCCGTTTAAGATGGCCGGGATCCGACAACAAGGTCGTTTCGCACCGGTGCGTCGCTAAAGAGGGTCGTCGTCGTCGTGCGTACATACAGTGTCGTCGACGGTACTGGTCTCCTTGCCGCCAACCATCGCACTGGGATCGTGTCGTCAATACGTATTTTAGTGGTGTGGCCGGGGAATCGACATTCGTTAGGGATTGCGTGTACACGACGAACACGGGGACGACGTCTCCGTTCAATTAAAACAGTAGAACGGTGCATACGCCGTCGAATACGGTTGGGGTGTGTTTTTCGGGTATCGTCGTACCACCGGTGCGGAAAGAGTCCAGCGAAAATGTCCACGCATCGCCGCTCGTGCACTCTTCACGTTCGTAGGCCCGTCACGCTTTTCCAGTTTCGCGAACCGCACGTTGCGTCCACTATTTTTTTTTTTCGAAAATTCGCCCGTCCATCTATTTCGCTTCGTGCATTCCATAAACACCGGACCAACCTCTCCATTCTGACGCAAGGGTCGTCCCTGTAATATAATAATAATAACAATGGCGATAAAAACGAACGTAAACCATAATACGGACACGTTAATATCGGACGTGTCAATCGCTCCGATCGTCGATTTTATTACAAATAAATAACGTACAATATCAGTAGTCTTCCGGACCCGTACGGTACAACGGATTGAAGTCCTAAGTATTTTTCGTTCGTTTTTACGATTATACTGATCGATTTATGAATTACTTAGATGTGATCCCATATCCCGTAGGAATATGACGAACGTTTCCGTTAACAATAAAAATCCAACGTAGCGTCCGAGAAATTCTAATTTCCAATACCGTTTTACGGATGTTTGGAACGTATTCGAAAAACTGATTGATATTTGCGTGATTCATTCGCTTAGATCGTCGCACGAAATAATTTTTTAGCGGATTATTTAGGAATTTATTTTTTAATAGTTTTTTATAGTATTTTACCCGCGACCGGTTTTGTTTTTCACAAATTTATCGCGAGCCCGGTTTGGGGCCTACTTTAACGTTCCACGTTGCGATATCGACGCGAAATATAAAATTATGTTTACATAATATGTAGCGAAACGAGATAAAAACAATTTATCGCCCGTTCTTGATTACACACGCACGCACGCACGCACGCACCTTTCTCGTATAATACGGCCACGAGACGACGACGCGCAAAATAAACGAATTATCGGCTCGAAATAATCGAGTTAAAAAATTTGAAAAAAAAACTTCGAATACGCAAATTTCTTCAAAGTTCACGAACCGCTTCGTGTAACGAAAAAGGCGCTCGTCTAAAAATGATATTTTACTGGAAGCTTTATCGTCGCTATTCGCGTTGTCGTATTTCGGCAAAATAGTCGAAATTACGCGGGTTTTTATTTTATTTAGGATATACGATTTTCCGTCGCATTTTCTCTTATTGCGGTACTTACGATACGCGTTTTTCAAATGTCCTCGGGCGGGGTATGCCGAATCGTTTTTTGTGAATCGTACGTACCTAACCGTTGTCGGGCAATATTCGGACGAATTTATTTAGACGTACGAGGCCAGACCAAATAGCTAGTACCTCCAATTTCTCTCGTCTACATAATCGAGGAAACGAACGGCATAATTTCGATTTGTCAAATAACATTTATACCCATACAGATAAACAGCGTATTATTAGTCCATGTTTTCGGGTACCGTAAATTTCAATTTTACGCGTTTTTAAATTTATCGTGATCGTCATTGGAAATTTTTAATAGTTTCCGCCCCGCAGTAATAATTTTCGTCGCTATAAATATAGCCGACGATAGGAAATTTCAGGCATTTCGAAATAACTTTCCAATCGGATTCGATATTATTTTCCTTCCCGACATTCGACAACATGTCTTTGGCTTCGGACTACTCAAAATCATCTCTGTCGCGTTGTTTCTTCTCTCCGATTATTAGCGTTTTCTTTATGCCCGATCGATTTTTAACTACGCTCGTCTTAAAGATTTATCATTTTGAACGGTATTATCATAGTTGTACATAATCTATTTTCGCGAACGTATACGCAATTCGTCGTATATACCCCACGCCTTAAGACGTACATTTTCATATTTCGAATAAACACTGCGGCGGTGGTTACCCGTCCGGTCGACCGATCGTCCGAGAGTCCCGAAATAGAATAATTCGTCCGACGTGACGTCGTAACCGAACACCGCGTGTAGGTACGCATGATACCGTGTTCACGGTACATTTGAATTTCGGTCATTCGCTCTAAATAAGCGCGACAATGAACCGGCATATTTAAATAGCGAACCGTCGAATCGTTTTAGCGTGAAAAACGCGTCGAAAATCCGTAGCCGTAAATCGAAAAACAAATTAATCGGCAGGACGAGGCTTGTCGTCGACCGTTATACTAGTAACGCGGCGCACGGACAGGCAAACCAACGGCATCCGTGCGCTGCGTTACGAGGTGCGTCAGGCTTGAACGTCGCTTGCCGAAACGACGATTCGATTATTCTCGTTTTTATTAAGTACTTTTCGATTTACTGAGGCGCGTGACCGTGACTTTTTCCTACGGACGCGACGGATTCTTGATCGTTCCGAGCACGTATTCGACACGGGAAGTAGTCCACCGATAATTTCGGCGTAACTTTAAAAGCGTGGAACGCGACCGCAATACAGCGCTTTGAAAAAAACCAATTACGTATACTTTGCCGGTCTATAAACTCCGAGCACTCGTTTTTCAGAATTCTATTCAGAATGGCGGTTACGAGCAGCGCTTTCGCTATTTATCGGCGGCCACTGCCCCCTGTATATATATATACACCGATATATTTGTCTCGGACAATATTGTTTTTGTTATTTACGTTGTTTTCGATTTTTACATGGTACAGACACTCCGTGCCAAAGTGTGCCGATCAATGAAAGAAAACTCGTTTTAATTAGCGGAGCGCAACGACTACTAGTCGTCACTTTGATGATTCCTGGTAACGTTGGGCCAACGAACGCGACGGATTTCTCCGATTCCGTTTTTTTATTATATTTTTCGCGAATTCCGATAGCGACGAACTCCGTAACGCACCTAAAAACTTTATCGTAAAGTCCTCCGTTAAAAAAGTTTGAGCGGGTATTTTAATCGGAGCGTTAACGCTAACGATTTAATACAATATATAACGCGTATCTATATATATATGTGTGTGTGTGTGTGTGTGCGTAGAGTATTATTATTATTATAATTAGAAAAGTCAGACGCGGAGGTGTTTGTAAGTTTCGCGTTTTAAGAACAATCGACAAGGCTTTACGAAACACTCGTGGAAAGCGAAGGGGTCGGGAGAATTTCGCGAATCGTCGTCGTCGTTCCGAAAAAAATCGCGACCGTTAATATTTTATATTTATTTCGCGTTTTAAGCGTGACGCGATGGCGAGCGGATTAACAACAACACGGCTCCGACGAGAAACATTAACGAGGAAACCCGCGGTATAAGTCGGTTAGGTACGCGAATCGCGAAATCGGAACGGTTTTAAAATAACGGTAGTTTAATTAACAACGTTCGTTGTTCGCTGTATACATATCATACGGTTTTCTTTCGATAAAAACGAACCAACGCTTGATCTCTTCGGAATACCGACCATATTAACGAAGGATAACGAATTACACAAACGTAGATAAATTGTACTTACGATATAGAAATTAAGTCGTAAAAAAATATTTACGAAAATGCGTAAACACACGCACACTACGATCATCTGAGATTACGTAATAAAGTTGAAAATAAATAACGAATCGAATCGAAGAACGGAACAATGTTCGAAAAATTCTCTACTAAACTTAAAAGAAAAACGATTTTATCCGTACTAAAAATAAACAGACGCACGTGGTAAACAATTATAAAGGCAACGATAACGTGAAGACCAAACGCACAGACTCCGACAGCAATACGGTTCGTATAATTAATAATTGCCGGTAAATCGGTTTTCCGTTCGTTTCGTTCGGTCACACGGTTATTGCCACGCGTCTTTCAATTTTTCTACGCGTTACGTTCGTGATCGCGCATATTCCTAATTAACGTATTATCAAAAGAAAAACAACGCATTTATATATATACGCAAGTATATCGCGTCGGAGTTGAACGAACGAGTTAATTAACGTCCCAAAATAATTATTGACGTCGGGTCATTTTTCGCCGTATTTCTCTGTTCGGAAGAAAACCGCCGTAACTACGGAACAAAACAGCGCGTAAATACTTGAACAAATGTACCGCTGTTTCACGTTGACGCGCGTATATTTCGATATCTCGGTGAACGATAATTAGCTAAAACGTGATTTCGGACGCGCCGGCAACGGCCTAAAGTCCAGATCGAGCGTTCTGCGCACGAGCGATTATGAACGAACGGTATGTTCTTGTTTCGGTCCGCAGATTTTATTCCGGCCGTAATAACGGATATCACGTATCGCGACAACACCGTTTCCGTCATTCGACAATTTCAACGGTCCCAGAAAACAGTTTAGCAGTCGCCGCCGTCTTAAAATAATACGTACAGCGATTCGGGAGGGGGAGTATTTTTTATTTCGATTCAAAACTTCGGTCGTCGTTGAATCGCCGGAACGGAAAAACGTATCAGCGACGGACATGTGCGACCTTCGAGGTAGCCGACAAACACAATCGCCGCTTTCGATCAATTTCGGTCCACGTATTCGTGTCTACGAATAGCGGCGTGCCGGAACGAGTCTGCCGAAAATCAGCGATCTACACGGCCACGCGCGTATACCCGGCGCGTTTTTCCGCCGAAACTGCGTACGCCCGTCGCCTACATTTGGACCACCCACACTCACTCTCTCTCTCTATCTCGTCACGACATCGTACAGTGGACACGTTAGTTATTGCCACCGGACCGCGTTTCGCTTTTTGTACCCGTTGAATATTTCACGTCCCCCCAGAGAGCGGTAATCGTATAAAACGGTAAATACGCGTTCGCTTATATGGCCCGCGTCACGTCTACGGATTTCCTTGCCCCGCGCCCGCGTTTATTATTGATACGCGTACGAGTCGTTTCGGCGACAATATATTATTATATAGGTCCCCCCGGTGGCGTATAGCTAGCGCGCATGTACGAGCGTATCCTACGCGACAATGGACGAGGTCGCTAACCGCGTGCACGGCGAAAAACAACCCGTCGTACCGTGACCGTACGAAATATTATTGTCGTCGTTATTACATCACCGCCATCGCCGTCGCGCCAGAGTTTCTCGGCGAACGTATCACACGCGTCGACTGGTAGCCACAAACCGTTCGTCCCGTGAAATGCCCATAATGATAGGCGTGCGCGGCGTAATCGTAATAACAGTCCGCGTAGTTATTTTAAACGTTCGTTGTTCGCTGTATATATATATATTATACGGTTTTCTTTCGATAAAAACGGACTGACGCTTGATCTCCTCGGAATACCGACCATATTAACGAAAGATAACGAATTACGCAAACGTAGATAAATCGTACTTACGACACGGAAACCAAATCGTAAAAAAATATATTACGAAAATGCGTAAACACAAATGCACGACGATCATCTGGAATTACGTAATAAAGTTGAAAATAAATAACGAGTCGAATCGAAGAACGGAACAATGTTCGAAAAATCCTATGCTAAACTTAAGAGAAAAACGATCCGTACTAAAAATAAACAGACGCACTTGGTAAACAATTATAAAGGCAACGATAACGTGAAGACCAAACACACCGGCTCCTACAGCTTTGATTAATCAAGCCCACCAGGGTTTACTGAATCCGCAGATGTTACACGACACAAAAATTACGCCCCACACCCTTTCAAACGATTTCGTCTTCTAGTCAGTGTGCGCGCGCTCCAGCCAGGCGTCATAACTCAAACAGCCGTCGGTATTCCAAAAGACGACGAGTGCCGACGTCCTTCTTGCGAACAATTCCGCGTTTTAGCTCATTTAACCTTGTCGGTGATTACAAGGAATCGAATTCGGCACAGGCTCTTTTTTTCTTCGCTCGATTATTTCGTACGATTTATTACGTTTTCGAACAAGTCGAATGTAAGTCGGCGTGGTAAGCTTTTCTATCGTTCGTTTTATTTAATTATGGTCGCCATATTCGATTATTTCGTTTTACCTTTACATTTCCCACATATTAACTAATTCCTAAATAATTCTCGGGCCCGTGACACCGAACGTTAATTGTCATAACGCGTTGAACAATACAACAACCCCCTCCTTTTCCCCTATTACTTAGTTTTTTCCGTTTTATTCCTCTCTTTTGTTTTCCAATTATTATTATATTGTATATAATATCGCGGCACCGTTATCGTAACGAACGGATGGTCGGCTTTTTCGAATTCGTTCCGTCAGTGGCGCCGTTTCGCCGCCACATTCGTCTCGAACCGCATGATTACATAACACGCCGGGGTCGACACATCGTTCGAAAACACGTCCAACGGCTTTCGATATTAATCAACAACTGTATTAATCAAGGCCATTGGAGGAACTATTTCGACTTTTACGCGTAATTCTACACGTAGTTCGTCGTTTTCGTCATCACTGCCACTTCTTTCTATTACACCTTCCCCCCCCACCCACGGGCAATTGTATTGGCGGCTCTCTCCCGAATACCGCACGAACGGTTTTAAGACGAATCATCGTCGTCAACGACAGTTCGCGCCGCGATATCGATATTACGTTTCCGACCGTTCGTGTTTTACGACGTTCCTTCCCCTCGTCGTGTTTCGGTAAATTAATGAGCGCGGTACTGCTATTTTTCGTTCTACGCGCCGTCGTCATTTTTACGAATTCTTTCGTTACAATTACCTAGGAAAAAAATATCGTTTCATTTTTCGTTGTTCGTTGAATTAGTATGTTCTAATATAACGCGAATTATCGAATGACGCGTCGTCACCCTAAATACAATAACATGACGAAATAGAAAATTTGTTCGCACGGATGATCCCGAACGACCACGGTGGTTTTTTTCCGAGAAAAAAAATTCAGTTTACTCGCGCTTGTTGTTTAGTTTTAATGAGCTACGGACAATAAAATAATGTTGTTTACTATCGGCCGGTAAATTCTCGGATACCATTAAAAAAAAAATAAAACGTCGATATTACGTTTCGGTGTCGACACGTCTTGTTATAAATGTTGTCGTTGACGAATAGAGTAACGAGAAAGAAAGAGAGAGAGTTTCGAACGAAATTCGGAAAATATACACGCGCAAATACTCCGGACGTTGTCGTTTTTCAATGGAAACCCGGAGTACGGTGTAAATGATATTTTCGATTCGTAGTAACGTAACGTCTCGGTGTCGGGCGACCGAATTTTTAACAAAAAAAATGTAACCTCCTTTAACGGGAAAACCTTCTTTTCGCAAAAACATCGACTTATCACGGGAACTTGGACGGTACATAAACCGTACACTGTTGTCCGAAACGTATTTATCTAGCAGTACAACCCGGACGGGCTTAAGTACGTACATAACGAAACGTACACACCGCGCGGCCATATCATTATTACAAAACACGACTGTTATTGACAAACGATTACTTTTTTACACACACACACATACACACACACACATAGGCATATTTACAACTCGTATTTACATACCGTAGCGGTAATGTAATAATACATACCGTATTATCATACCGCTCGACGTATTAAACGTAACTGGACAGGACGTTCGCTCGATTGTACTTGTCGATCCAAGACCGTGGAGATGAATAAAGCGAATATCGTCGTCATTAAGGTGCTCGCGAACGAATTATTTCGACCCACATACCCCGTGGCGATGCGTCGTGTACACGTTTTTTGTTTTTTTTTTTTTTTTTTTTTTTTAAATCTTT
>JAIPRN010003743.1:0-19308 GCA_025469175.1 Geopemphigus sp. TES_GeoC_2020 | reverse complement strand
TATATATATATATATATATATATATATATATATAACTCTTATAAACGTTTATAATGATTGTTTTATTCATAAATACGGAATATTTATGTTTGGCCGACATTTTTGTTTCGTCGAACATTGAAACGAATTCTGCGAAACTTTTATTCTTAATATTTTTTTCACTTTTGGAAATCAACTCGGATGATCCGACATGGAGAATACGGTATATGGTAATACGAATAAACAAAACGTATATAAATAAAATCTAGTGGCTTTTGACACGTTGTGAAACGACAACGGGAGCCTGATACCGCATAAGATATGTTTGCACGGGTAAAGAATACGCGAGCATATATTAGAAGATTAAGGAAGGCGTTGCTTTTCGAGGAGCGAGTTACGTGAGCAAGAGATGTAGGGGAATACGAAAGGAAAGGTATCGGTCTTCTGGGAAAGAGTAGAGGAAACCTCGTACTCTCTGTCGGCTCAGTAAGGTTACGGTGACAAATGTGATACCGGTTGACGACGGACTGGCGTAGTAAAGCACCGGTGGTAGCAGGTGCGCCAGTGGGTAAAAGAGAACGTTTTTTTTTTACCGCGGATGGTCGCGGTACGGTGGGCGATGGTTAGCGGTGGGTGCAAGTGTAAGAAAAACGAGCCTGGGTTTTTTAAGCCATTCGCCCGGAAAAGACGAATGACAATAAATAATAATAACCGAAATTTCGGTCCAACGATATTCAACTTGTTTAGCACTACCTGTGAGAATATATAAAACAAACACCATGGTATGGCAGAGATTTATATATATATATATATATATATATATATATATATATATGTGCGTAGATGAATAGGCCTAGTTAATCGGAAAAAAATAGGATTAAAATTTTTTCGTGGATCGAAAAAGCAAAGTAAAAGTTGTTTAATCGTAAAAACTTGAACTAGTTTATCGAATTGTTGCAATTTAAAATATGTACCGAAAAAATGCATTTATTACGTTGATGTTCACAATAATATATTTAAACAATTTTTATATTATTTTGAACTTATCGGGACCACTTTTTTTGTTGACATCAAATCGAAAAATATTTTAATATGTATTGCAACTCTGTTAGTTCCACCGAAAAGTAACTTAGGTTCTTTACATATATTTTATATATACGAGTGCGCGTTATATTTACTTTTAAATTTTGCCCTCATTTCCTTTCAAATTAAAAATGTATATTTCATGCTCGTTTACAAATATTAATAATTTACGTCAATAATATATATCTATGGCAAATTATTACTATAGTCCATACCATCAATATATCTGGCAACTGTACATTGTATTTTTAACGTTATACGTGCTTTTCACTTTCTTGCTTTTTGCAAAAATATCTTTGTTATATTGGACAACTTTATCGTAAGCAATAATTTTCGATTAAAAATACTACGACACACTTGTTTGTAAATATTCGTTTTATATTTACCGGGTCTAGTTAAAAGACAGTTTTTATTTAATGTAAATTTTTATATCATGCCATAAAATATGAACTATTGATTCTTAGTTTTTGTATAAATGATTAATATATATATATATATATAATATAAATATATTAATATTTATTTAATTTTACAAACACTAAAATGATGTGTTGAATTTTATATTATATTTTAATTGACGTTAGGTAATATTTTTAAATTAGTTAATATATCAACGATTAAACGTAAATACTCTCATTTAATTTCTAAAAAAAATATATAAGATATTTGTATGTGTTAATGCTGTAATAATTATAAACTATAATAATAAAAGTATTATTTGTATTCTTAAATTATTTTCAATAGTTTTGTTTTCCATTTATTTAATATACATTGAATAAAGAAAATTTATTATAAAAGTATATATTAAAAAAAAAGTAAAAATAACCTAGAGCGTTGAATAAGGTGATAAAGATAAAATTGAATAAGGCTTTTACGATTTCGGGACAATACAATTAAGAAAATCCCTACACATACATAGAAATATCGTACATCTAATATACCATATCTTAAAATTTAGATATAGTCATGTTGCCTTTTCATCAATCATTGTCACATTTTACTCTATAAATATCACGATATGCCGGTATATATTTAAAATAAAATCATATTTCATTGAATATAGTAAATGTTCGAGAAGAAAATGAGAATTATATTATAATATATATCAGCACCTTAAGCCTCGAGGCAGCCGTCTTATGCAGGCGCTAGAGATACGAGACATTTATGCATCTTATCACATATAATTTAACGTTAAGACTAATTTATACAATTTCGATTAATTTCAAAATAAATGTGATCCTTTATATATATTTGTGTGTGTGTAATTAAAAACAAAAATCGTGCTTTGTATTATTGTTGAGTGAATAAATAAATAATGTCTGTCGTTTATTTAACATAAAAGTTTATAATCTTCATATTTTACATTTTCTGCTGATTTACGTATAAATTGTTTCTGAAATTATTCCGTTACTTTATTTGTGTTTATCACTAAATACAAAACAATAAATAAATATTGCGAACGAAACATTGACGTTACGTACATTGTTTAGACCGCGAGAACTTCATTATCGTTTATAAAATGACAACGTAATAAAATTAAATTGAACAAAAGATTTAGTTAAAAGGAAATTTTCGAAGGATTGACTTGAATATCAAATCGAAATCTTTTGTTCTACACAAAATAAATAAAAACAGTCGGAATCCATATAAATTATACGCCAATTTCATTTGTTCTAACAATAGGTAAACTCCGTTTAAAAATATACGATTATGATAAACTTTTAGGGAATTTATAAAATTGAAATTTAAAATATAACATTTTGGCTATAATTGTATAACTATTTTAAAAAAATGAAATTAATTACTATTTCTTGGTTTAACTCTAAAAGAAATTAGAGATAATTAGTATAAAACTTATTATTCTTTTTAACATTTCTATTGGAGCTTTGACGTTAAAGAAAATTAACTGATTCAATTATACATATAATTTGGAAGTGTATTAGTCATTATGGTAAACATCGAGACGATGATGTTAATTTCAATTTTATAATGCCGTAAAATAATTGAATTTTAGAACAAATTAAACATAGATCAATCTTCCTGAGTCCGGATCAATATACATTAATAATATATAATTAATAATGTAATAAAATAATTAATAATAAATAATTACAATAATAATGGCTTGTACATAATATGTTATAACTCGTAAGTTGGAATCCCTCCAAAAAGTCTACCATATTGCCACTAGTTTTATGTATGTTGTTATTAATAAACAAGAATTAGTAATTACGTCGCTGATACGTTAATAAAATTTTATTTTTTTTGTCGTAATACAAAGCTATGTTTTCAAATTTAAATAATTTTATGATATAAATATTTTAGACGCTTGTTGAGATTAATTTCATAATCAACAAATACCAAATATTACATCGGAAAAACGACTAGATAACAGTCGATAATTGACACAAAGGATTAGACAATGAAGTCAAGTTTATTATCTATTTTTAGTATTTGCTCTTTTTAGTTTCACCGATAGAAGACCAATTTTATGTCAACCTAATCGTTTTGTATTTTCAAAAGTATAATTCAATTTGTAGATTGCTCTTGCCTGTCAACCAACGTCGAATATATTTTGTTCACATACTTTACCACTTGCAGCGGGAATTACTAGTGTTTTTAATTGTAATTAATAACTCAAAATCAATAGTGCTGAATATAAATCACCGACTACCGATAATTTTATGTATTATAAATATTAAATTGTATACCTATGATGATTACTGACAACAAAAATATACCAAATATATATAAATAATGGATACTTAGTTATTTATTTTCATAGTATTGTAATCGTATAATAACAGCGATTATCAATATATTGGGATACGATAAATCGGTATCCTGAGGAACGTCTGTTGTTTAATAATTTGTATACTTACCAATCCACGACTCACAAAAACACATACATGCATACATTGGCTTTGTCGCTTGATTTTCACAAGAATAGATTGGATGAGCCATGATAAGTAAAAAACAAGGGAATGGGTAATCGGATTATTTTACAGGTTCCTCATTAATTATACCAAATTAATTGAGCTATAATAATAGCTATAATATAAAATAATAAGTAATTGCGTACAAATTAATGCTTAATATGAACTTGTAAACAGTAGACAATTGTGACGTGAGTTGCTTGGACAGTCGGTGGAGAACGAAAAATAATTAGATCTCAAATTTTATTTAAATAATAATTATCTCCGTTATTATTGTCGGTTTTTAGTTAAATATCTGCCCGCATAGTTGAATATTTTTTTGTCATTGTCCGACGTAACTACCGAAAATAGCCTTATACGGATGATGTGTAGTCTCTATTTGTATATAAGACGTGGTTGTTTTTTGTAAAAAAAAAAAAATTAAACAAGAATATATTACTGTTTAAATCGTGAAGTCAAGCGAGCGTTTTGCTTCAAACGTGACATTTCGTCTTTGATAATATTTCCCTGCGAACAGTTTAGAGAGTAGCTAACGACACGTTAATAATTAACAGCATTATGTGTGTGTGTGTGTGTGTGTGTGTGTGTGTTCTAGTGGTTTCTTCCAACGTGTGAGTGTAACATGTTTGTTCATTAATGTAGCCAATCGACGTGAGACGATAAGAGGATAGACGTGTATTTCGTGGCTTTTTATGGATGGCATAACTGATTGAGTCTGTCCACACTCTGGTGAGTGAATGGATTGCATTAAATAATTTGTCGAAGCAGTCACAGTCTGAATGAATAATGTGTTTAATGTGTCTATTTTGTGAAAATTTGAGTTGTGCTTCGTGTATTGTGTTGATAAAAATTTTCGACTTATCATAGACTTAATGTAGACAAAATAGTGTTTTATATAACAGGAGACAATATCGAAATAATAAAACGGCATTTTCTCGATGACAATTTTCGTAGAAAGAACACTGCACTTTTAAAGTCAAACGACCCTATTTATATGTTTAAAGCATAACATGTAACAGTACTTTTATTTCAAACAATTAATTATTCAGTTAATTATATTTTCCATTCGATTTAACTAATATACAATTAACAAATGAAAATAAATATTGATCTTACTTCTATATTGTAATTAATATAATACTTTACCCGATACACTAATAATAAGTTGTCTATTATTTTAGCTGTTCTGTATATAAATCGTATAAAATATACACAGAATATTTAGTATTTAATTTATATATAAATACATCATGATCAAGTATACAATGGAATGTGAAAAAACCTCTTAAAAGAATATAAAAAAATTATTCTGACTTCCCAAGATATAACTTGGCTTATAATAAAAAATCACTACAGTAATAATACATTATATCACTTCTTCCACCTTGGCGATCTTAAAAAATGACTACTTTTTTCCATAATTTACATGATAGTTATATTAGTGTCAACAATAGTTATAAAGCAAATAAAATATGGTAAATTAATATTTGAGTTCTATTTGCTCTGTTGGCATTAATAACATGCCTAAATCGTTAATTAAACGGAATAAAATATTTATACGCAAATTTATCTTAAAATGTATAGCATTAATTAAAATTATAATTATTATATTACAGATTATCATTATACCAAATTAATTGGCATATTTACGATAAATACCAATTTGGATGAATTATATAATTAACGTAGTAGATTTTTACAGATTTATTTATTCAAAACTCTAAATATAATTAAAATAGGTTCACGCTAATACACCTAGTTACGTATTTAATAAATAAATAAATATTTGTTTTTGAAATATTAAAGTCTAGGTTCATTAGATATATCTGATAAACTAATTTACTTACTTATCACGGCCATGTTTCCTGAAACATTCAGAGTTCATAAAAATTAATGCGTAATACTTTTACATTACAACATTATCAGATCAATGTTTTTGTTATTTATGAAATAATACCTACATCATGTTTCAAAATGTTAACATATAACAATAAACTAAATCGTGTATATTAAAATATATAATATAATAAACGATACTAATTTTCTAATAGTTATGTATATTTTCGTGACACAATAATCATACAAATTTTTTCATTGATATCTTACGATGTATATCCGAAAATATTTTGGTAAAATATTACTTTTAAAATTGTTTGAAGCAAAATATAAAATATATAATTTTTCTGTCAATAAAATAACTCCTAAAAATCTTATAATGTATAAACATATTGAACATAATAATTAATATAATATGCATCGTAACATAATGAAGAGTTACCTAAATGGCATAAAAGAATTGTATAGTCGTGATAAATAATTTTATTCGAGAAGAATTAATACTAATATACATATGTGAGATATAAAATATATGTATTCAGAGATAAAAAAATCTGTTATATCGAAACATGTATTAGATCAATAATTCACTCTTGGTTGAACCGGTGTAATTTTATTACTGCACTTATAATAATACCCTGAATTCGATTTCGCAATAATAAATAACCTTAGCCGTTTAAAAAATATTTGAAAACGTTCACGCGTTTAAAATATGTTTGAAATTATTCGAAAATTATATATATTATTATTTATTTTATGTTGTGTTACGTATATAATTTATCTGCACGGTGTATCGTTCAGAATTAAACTGAACGTTAATTATTCCTTTTTCGTCAATACAGTTATATTGTAACGATACCTACAAATATCATAATTGTAAGAACTAATACTATAATTATATTTTAACTAAATTTTTATAATAATGGAATTAAAGATAATATTTGAATAAATGCTAGAACGACCATATTTTAATAAAATATCAATAATAATCATATATAGCGCACAAAATAGAGACTTATTGACTGATTCGCAATCACACGATAACCACGAAATTAACACATTTTCTTTGTGTAAAAAAGATAACAATGATTGCACAGCTATATAAAAAATATATCGTGCTAACGGGCACGAATCAAATAAACACGTATATCTTATTAAGCAAATAGACAAATAACAAAAAACAATGAATCCAATAGACTACGATTATTACCATCAACATACAAAGAAACGGAAGACAAAAAATGTTGATTTTGATGATTTTTGAATGTGAGCTGGCCAATATGTCACAATAATCTGACCGAATCAATCTCTTCTATAAAAGTCAAAAATTATGCCTGTCCAACGTCAGTCGTTAGATCCCCTGTCAGTCGATAGACCATCAGCCAGTCGGTTCAGTCAATTGGTAAAACTCCGGTTCTCGATACAGCGAGTCGGTTGAACACCGGATCACGTCTGTCTCTTCACAAGAACAGACAACTTTCGTCTCCAACAGAATGTGAGCGCACTACAGCTATGAGTTACCAAGTAGCCGAAGTCGGTATTCCAAGTATCAAGAGCTTTTCTCTTTGCCAGGATTTCTACGTCTTGAGTCGTTTTTATTTGTCGGTGAATTTGCATAAGCGGACTAACCTACCAACCTTTTCTCAGTTTATCTTACACATATTTTTTTTTCACTTTTTAAATTTAATTAATTTGACAAGATCGGAGAAGTAAATGGTTTGGTAATTAACAACAATATACTTAAATAATTCTCGAATTCACGATCCCGAACAAATCTACGTAATAGTTCATTAAAGTTAAACACATCCCTCCTCAATCATATCTCATACATACATATAGGTATATATATATATATAGTCTTCCACCTTTCTTTCATATTTTTGAGATATTAAAATATTATATAAATATACCGTATATCTGTATCAGCAATAAAAAAATACACTCAGATCACTTATTTTTATTTTCAACTTTTATGCACTTATATGCTGTACATATATGTATTTGTTATTTCGAACCAATAGATTTTATTGTAGTTTACAGAAATATACCCAAAAATATTGAGATTTAAAGAATTAATATAATATTTGATAGAGATAATAAATAAATTTTACTCGTTATCATAAAGATATGTATCTCTATGAACTATTAACTTTTCATGTTTACGCTTTGCATCGTTTAAAATTGAAATTAAATACTACCTTTGCGTTTTATTCTTTCGAGTTTTAAACACCCTTAAATTCCCTTTAAGTAATACGAACTATTTTTTAAACTTTATGGATAAACCTAATAGTTACGATTATATCGATTGACAAGTACTATTAAAATAATATCGTATTGGTTATTATGTTAAAACACTAATCAATAATAGTTTTAGTCCAAATGTCAATTTCGTTACGATAGATAGTTCAATTTGGACGACAACAGTAGTTTTGAGAAAATGAATGGTGCCTAGCAAAAAACCCGTTGGAACGCTTGTGTAGAAGAAAACGAATTATCGTCTTTAAAGTTATTTCTAGTTTCTATTTGTTTAACATAATTCTAATAGTAAAAATAATTCTTTTCAATCCGGTTACATTTTATTTTTTAAAGTAAAGGTTAAACCTTATCCAAATAGGATATATCTTACAGACATAATTTTCATGAATTTCTTCTGAAACATGGTTTCTAATCTATCGTTGCTGTTGTATTCTTTGTTCTTTTTTCTCGTATAACGAATATTTTAACTTGTTCGTTTTCCCGCAATTTCCATTAGCTTCAGTATACGTGACTATGTAATGTTATAAAACATTAAATATTCAAGGTCGTTAAAATTTTCCGTTATGGGAAAAAAACTGTTTACGATATTATTTTTTATCACATCGTAAATTATAATTTTTTAAACACGTTGAATAAAATTAATATTTATAATTAATTGAATTTTTATTAGTAGGAGGTATATTTATCGAAATATTAATTTAGGGGGAAAAATTAAATAATTAAACTCAAATATCTAAACAAAATTAATAATTTTAATTGAATTGTTACATGTTATTATATTTATTATATATTTATATTAATATATTGTTATATATCCTAATATTGTTATATCGTTAAAGTGTTAAAATATATTGTCTAAAGCGTATCGTTTGCTATATTCTAAATAACATTGTTACCAGTGTGCAGATTTTTTTTCGGTACCTTTATTACAGTTTCATTATGTCCCATATCACTTTATTTCTAGTGTAAAACCGTGTATAATGTATATGGTGTGATGAAATATCTAAATTAATAGTACGAGTCATACTATATAATGTGTATTTTTTCGATGCTGCATATCTAATTATAATAAATCCTTATTTGTTAAATTTTTTCGACGGTCGTTAAATTTATAAAAATATATCTACTCTAAAAATAATTGGTCTAAATTATAAATTTATGGATTATTTAGCGAAAAAGTGTTTCGAAGTTTTCGGAATGTCTTTAAAACATATTTCACGCACTGTGTTAATTCTGTCTTAATATTGATTACTCATTCATGTAATCCACTGTAATGGCCTAGTTTCTATAATATTTGTAGACAATTGTATCGTAAATTTATTTAATTTTGATTGGTATTTGATAAATTTCAAACCTAAAGAATCAATGAAATACATCCGTTTCTTATTCAAATTGAAGTTGATCAATAACGTATCTGATTAGTACGTGTTTAACTTAGCTGTATGTTTGAAAAAGCATTCGAAAGATTAATATTAAAATTCCTAACAATCGACAAGTTTGTTGCGCATAATATTGTCTCTTACAAGTCAGTGATACCCGACAAATATTATAAAAGGGTACAAATTACATTAATAACTCAACATTTCAAGTACCAAACAATAATTTGTCCCCATAAGTAGATTTATCCATCGTATAGTTGGATATTAATTACACAACTCTAAATTCCAAATCGATATATCTATTTTAGCAAGTATTCCCAAAGGAACCGGTCATCGGGAGTTTCATTGTAGTTTAAACATTTAACTTAACTTTGCGAATTAAATACTAAATACATAAAATGTTAGAAAATAATAATAATACGAATATTTCCTTATTTAATAACGAGAGATAAATACTATTTATTTCACATATAATTTGAAAAATAAGTAAGTAAATTTTCAGGTCGTTTTTGTCACATTTTTAATGTAATTAACATTGAAAATGGATTTCATTTAAAAGAATATTTTTCAAGAAACATAATCTAGTGGAACAATCGTTCTAGAAATTGGGCATTAACTCAATTCAATAAAAGTGATATTGAAATAATAAAAAAAAACGGAATTCAAACGTTTTAAAAAAATTACTGAATAAGTATATACTGTGTTCATTAGCGCTTAAAAATTCGACAGAACTATCTTTAAATGGAATTAAAGCGTAATCGCAGTACGAAAAAATTCGTTTGCAAAACCAAATATGTTTTGAATTTTGAAAATTTATCGTTTTACTACGTGACACATAATTTAGTCTATGATCAATTTTTTAGTTAAAAGTTTTAAATTCATTTTGGGATTCAATAAATGTATTACTAATATAATAATAGTAATAATATATTACAAATGGAAAAATGAAAAAAGACATCTAGTAGAATAATATTTGTCGACAAGTTCAACCACTTCAGTTTAAGTTTAAATCGATTAACTTATGTAAATTAATAGATTAATGTTATTCCAATAAGCGAAATAACTAAAAACATCTGAAAAAAAAAGAAATAAAAGAAAAGTCTGAAATTTCCGTTATAAATGTTTGGAATAATTATTTTCAATTAGAATACATATTGTTTTATGTTAAAATTGGATTCATGTTATCAAATTTTTATTTATAAATAATTGTTAGGCGACCATTAATTCATTTTTTTTCATTTATCTAATCAAAGCCTTGTTGTGTTTTAACAATTCATATTTTAGGATTTTTTCAATTTTGGAATATTTATCGATTAAATTTTTTCACATAACTAATTTTTGAATAAAATTATTTTTTTTTTTAACCAAATATAGTTTTTTTTATTGTTTACGCATCAAGAAGTGTTGTAAACTTATTTTAGGTAATGTATAGATTTCATATTCATAGTTTGTTAAAAAATATACATTTTAAATCAAATTTAAAAAACTAAAATCTGGTAATATTATCAATTTTAGTGTTAAAGAATATCATACGTGTTGACTAAAATGCAATTTTTAAATGTTATTAAATAACAATAAAAAAAATAAAATATATGAAAAATCTCAGTTTTTCAGTTGTTTTTCTATAACTTTATAACTTTTCAAATAATTTCTAATTCCTCACTCTTAAACACATATTTTTAGTAATGATAAAAATTAGGTATATAACACTAAATTATTAACTTTTATATTTTTGAAAATGTGCAACAGTAGCAAAAATGTTCACCAACTTACACCATCCATAATTATACAATACATTATTCACGCATGTTACGAATATTTAAATGGTTTTTCCTAAAATAATTATGCGTTTAGTATTTAAAACCAAAAATACTTCGAACTATTTTCCAAAACAAAATATTATAGGATTTTAAAAAATTCAGATTTGTAGTAAATCTGAGAGTAATTAATACGAAAATGCTGGATCTATATGTAAAAAAATATATGTTCTTTTATGGTCATTTCGAATCTTCTTTTCGAAATAATCGACTTGGCATTATTAAAATAAAATGACTCAGTTTTGATTAAAATATGATTTAAAATTAATTCATCTGTCTTTATAACATTTGAAATATTCAAATAATCTAGCAAATAATTCTTTAGCAAATTCAGAAAATATCCTGTATTCAATAAAAATACTATAATTACCTACGATACAAAGAAAGATATATTTTATTTTATATCAAAAACGCTATTATTGATGAACAAATATATTTCATATATTATAGCTCTTGACACGTGTATTAAAATAGCATAAATTATTAGCATATGTGGATTAAATAAACTGAATAAATCATAAAGACAAATACCTATTTCACACATTACTAAAATTATTTTCGCGAACTTTTATCATTCAAAGTCAAGCATTAATAGAAATCAGCTGTAGACCGATATACAAAATATTTAAAAAAATGCACATTTTAAATTAGACTTATCATATAGATTCACCCCAAACACTTAAAGTTTTGTATTGTAATACATGAATGTTTTGAATAAATGTATTCGAAGAATTATATGTTATTTCCTTTGCAGATCGTGGCAAAAAACAACAACCAGATTTGGAAGAACTGCGTCGAATACAAACATTTTTTTTTTTAAAACGTCCGTAAATTCAAATAATTTTCTCCAAATATGCGTTAGCCAATATTACGCCAAGAATTAAAGATTATACGTTCCAACAGATTTTTATGTATATTATTGGCTTAATAATATATTTATTCGTCGAAGTCCAATGTTGACACAATACTTGAACAAACAAAAGAATCATGTAACTAGTTAATGATTGAATATATTGTGCCAAAAACAAATCTTACATTGGCGTATTGTTAAATCGACTAATATTAAAAGTTTATTTAGTTTCAATCTTGATTATATTAATAAATGAAAAAATCATTCTTTAATGAACCAGTTACTTTTGTGTTCATTGATTACAGGTATTTATAAATGCAAATATTATAGATATATTTACACTCGTTATCTCATAAATTGGACAACAATGAAATTTGAACTATAAAATATAATTTTAATAAATTTTCGGGTGTTTATCTTATGAAATATATATATATATATATATATAATGACATAATTTGAATAAAATTTAATAATGGGTTTTTTTTGTATAATTTAATGTAAGAGTAAAATTAATATACTCATTATAAATCTTATGATAATATTGATGATAATCGATACAATATTTGCAATTTGTTTCACAACATAGTAAATATAGATTAATTTTATTATATTTTACATAAAATAATTTAACAATAAGGGCTTATAATTAAATATCTATTTATTGTAATAATAGCGTAAAAGAAGTTAATTATTTATTAAGAATCCTTAAATTATTTCACAGTGTTTTGTAAAATTAACATAAAAAAAAAAACAGGACGGTTGAGCGGTTACCCTGAAATGATTATAAATGCGTTTATTTTTTCGATTTTTTACCCTAATTTTAAAAGTAATTAACGTCGAGACATATAGTTTTTAACAGAGAAAGTATTTCGTATATTACATAAATATACAATTGACAGTTTATCGATTTAGATTTATAATCCCATCATTCATATATTTTGTATTTGGTTACAAAATAACAATATTTTTGGGTTAATTTTCATTTGGTGTGAAATTATTTTTCATTCTGTGTTTGATAAGATAAAAATAATAATTAACAATTATGCTTATGCAAACCTAATTTTAAAACAAATATTTACTACTTCAATATCATCTTTAAAACATGGAGTGACCGTTTTAAGGCCTAACCGTTTCTACATTCTATACGAAACAACAATCAAATAACATTTTGTATACAAATGTACGTATATGTCAATTTATATTGCATTTTTAATATAATATAAATAATATTGAACGATATATTTAAAAATAATATGGAAGACAACTGTTTGTTTTTAACGTAATTATTGTTATCAATACGCTTTACATCGTCCAGATAGTTGAATTAGCTATATACTCAGTCAGCAAATGTAATTTTCAATAACAAACTAACGTAAAATCGTCGAATAATATCCTGAAATACGTGAATAGAAAAAGTACTGGGAAAATTTAATGGAACATGAAAAACAATAAGTGAAGGTGGCAAATATAAGCATTTTACTTTGTCTGACGTCATATACAGCTAAAATCTCGTTAACATTTCACGACCGCTATTAATATATCAGAAACAGTTTTCTCCATGCACTATCACTCACATAAACATCATACATTTGTTTGCTATACGATTCTCGACGCTAAAAATGTCCCAAGCGAGGGTTTGAAAATACGTGTAGAAATCACCAATAATATTGTGTAAAGGAACGAGCGTATTTTTTGGTTTATAAAATGAACGTTTGTATGAAATTTCTTCTTAAAACTACGTTATTGCTTCACATTGTCTTCTTGACGCTAATAATATATTTTAAAAACGAATTAATATAAAACGCCTACAATGATAATGATCGATTTGGTTAATCTGTCATATACGTATAACTGTGATTACGAGTTGATAGACAACGAATATAAAAAATGTAATACGATGAAATTGTACACATTCCTTAGACGTTAAAAAATCATGTAAAATGTCGGAATTTTCAAAAATATTTATAAGACGTTAAACTTTAATTATTGCTGATATTTAAACGAAAATTACATTATATTCTGGCGAATTTCAGTGTTAATAGAAACTAGTGGACAGTGACGTGAATAGACATTTTTATTGGAAAGTTGGTATGACATTACATTCATGTAAAATGTGTCATGTAAGATAAAGCATCTGAAAACCACAAACATTTTTTAATCGCAACAGTCGAACGCATTTCTTCTAAATAACAATATATAATATAATATTAGTAGCAGATAAACGAGCTAATTAATATTATTTTCTGATAGAATCAAGAAGACAATAGTTATAGTATTTTCATATTTTAATAATAGACGCTACATTGTTATGTTTAGAAAATTGGAGAAATTAATAACAACGGTCGTCTTTAATTACTTTTTTTATTATTTTGTGTGAATAATAATTTGTAAAGTTTACTGGATACCCTGCCAAAAAAATCCCAATTCCTAAAAAAAAATTTTCATAAAAAATTATTTCCATAAAAAGTTGATATTCTTTAATATGTGAACTGGGAATGTTAATATATAAGGATTATTATACAAAGGAAAAAATGGGGTAAACATAATTTAAAACAATGACGTATTTTTTTAATATTATTAAGTACTAAATTTTGTATTATCTATACTAATTCTCCAATGGAATCTTAAGTTCAATAAATTTAAGAAATAAACGCAACCTCCTAAGTACATTCATTTATAATATTATGTATATACTTTATAAATTTATTTCAAATTTATTATACTTTATTTTTTGTTCGATTTAAAAGTATCAGAGAACTTGATATCTAAAGAACGTTGTTTAATGTTATTTTACTTTTTCTATAAATATGTTATATTTCGAAAAAAAGCATCGATTCAAAATGTGGTAAAAAATTAGACACTTTATTCTAAACGTGTAAAACATAACAAAAAAACAAAATATTCTTGTTGAGGGTAATGTTCAGGTTTTTTTTATCCTCAATCAAAGTTATAATTTCACGATACATAGCAAATTTCAACGACGACACCGATATGTGGGTACAGAAAAATACAAAAAATAATGAGGTTAATTTGTCTTTCATTATAAAAACGTATATATTTAAAAAATGTATTGACTTTCGTAAAATACGTAGAAATTGAGTATATGGTCTATTGTGGCGAAATTTATTTTTTATAATTTTATCTGTTTTTATAATTTTATCAAGAAAAAATTCCGATATAATTTAAAACTACCTTAAATGGAAGTTTATCTCTTAAAACTTAAGTACATACTCGTATTTAAATAAATAAAAAAATTTAACGGTTAATCGTTATTTTTCGTAAACAAATTTTTTAATATTATATTTTAATACGTGGAAGGTGTAACTTTTTCATTTTTATATATCTCTCTGTTTTGACCTTTTTAAATACTAAAAATATTTCCAAAGTTTAATTACCTATATAAATAAAATTGACTTATTTCTATTAATAACATTATAATATTTTATGTCCCTCGATTAATACAAATATATTCAATAAACCTAAAAATTAATATCAAAATTTGGTTGTTAAAAAAACTGTATATAATATTATAGTAAAGATCGAATTAAATAATCATTAAAATATTGCTTTAAAATAAATTCTACAATATTTTAATAACGAAAAAATGTATTTGTTTACTTAAAACAAGTCTTTATTTATGAATTATGTGGTTGTTATTTTAAATTTCCATTACAACATTATATTTCCTTGGTTAAATAGGAGTTAAGAAATGTGTTATATTTGACGGTACAAATGATCTTCGTTCCATATATTTCTATAATTTTACGCTACAGCTGTCCAAAGAAAAATACGTTCATAAAAACCAAAACATTTCTCGAAATTAAATAAGTAAACATATTAACATTGTTTCAGTACTTGTGTAATAAATATTTTAAAAATATATATAACACCATTTTATCAAATATATATTTGCTCGGATAATTGTTATGCATGTTAAACATTCCTTTCTTATAATTTTTTTTATTATTAAACTGACGTATTTCACGTATTTCCTTATTGTTTAATGGTTATTTTATTATACTTTTATCTCAGATGTATGTAGTGGTGATATTGTAATATTTAAATACAAATTGCTTACATTATTGCATTTCTAAATATTTGTAATAATGTGGTTTGTAAAGGTTATAAATAATTACATTTAATAATTGTTATATTTTAACTTTTGTAAATATAAACATGGCCAATATTTCGTATATTGAAACAAATTAATAATTTTTGATAACCAATATGAAACATTCTAATGAAGAATAATGCTTAATATAATATTTCAAATAGTGTTTTATTTTATCGTTTCATTTATAAAATAAATAACACCTTAATTATATTCACGGAAATGTGTTGTACATATTAAACAAATTTCTTATAAATCGAGATTAAATTGCAATTTCGAATAATATATTTATAAAAAAGCAATTCATTTAAAATTTATTAAATATAACAAATTTTTAAAAATCTTAAATACTACGTATGTAAAATAAATACAAAATATATTGGATGTATACTATTTTATATTATTTATTTTATTGACGAATAAAAAATAGTTGCGCGAATAATAGGCACAGGTGAATGACAGTTCCGTTTTATTTAAATAAACGAGAATAATAAATAGAATTTCAAAAATATTTGAACGCACGTTTTTAATAATTAATCGGAATATTATATACATTATATTTGTTCATACGACGAAATTACATTTAATAAAAAGAAGCAATTAATTTTATTCCATAAGTAATATAACAACATACAACACATTATTATCTTACTAAATATGCCCAATTTTAAAATTTTTGATTTTATAAACAAACATGGACGAATAAAACCACTTTTTATTAAATTAATTAAATAATTCGTTTACGTATTAGAATTTTGCTCAAAGACTTCGTAATTATATTTTTTTTGCGTTATTTAAGTCATTAAAAATATCTTACAAACTTCTATCACTTCTCATTAAAGGTTTTTACAATTGTTTACTGCTGCATATGTTCGTAAAAAAAAATACAAGAACATCACTACCGTATAATAAGTACCAAACTTTTCTAACTCAAATTATTGGCTACAACCATTTAATATATTAACGGAAATGACAGTAAAATTAAAGAAAAGCCTAAAAAACAGTATGCTTTACGATTATTATTAGCTCGAAAACATTTCATAAACAGAACAGAATTTTCTCCCGATTAGTTAAAATATTTTTATATTAAATTCATAAAATATTTAACGATTTTTATAAAAAAAAAATCCTTTTTGCGTTATTTGTTTTTAATTAAAAACATGAATATAAAAATATTTCTTTAATTCATTACATAAAACGGAATAGAGTGTTGAGAGTTCGTATAATACAACTCTTATCATGATATACATTTAAATACTACAACAGTAAAAAAGCATATTGCTTTTATTATTTATAGTAATATTCCTCAGTTCAGTCGGATGTAGGCTTATTGCCATAGTTTCTTTAAGTCTAAACGAACTCGTGTATTTTTTCACTCGTAAATTTTATGATAATTATTTCTACTTCGAGATACCAACTAATGCAGATGTTATATTGAAATCGCATAACGTTAACATTTTATTTGAATACATTTTGGCAATGTCGAAATTATAGACGTATCGGTTATAGAAAATGCATAACGTTATTTTTTTTAAAGCGGTTATGGCCCGAGATTTAAACCCTTCGGAAATGAACTACCGACGGTTGTTGATGGGCGCGTTCACGACATGTCTATATATTCCGGTCTGACGACAAAGAATAGTTGAAAATAAAATTACGACCAATCGTTTTCGGAATTTTCATTGGACAGACTGAGTACGGGTTTACTAGAAACCGCGATGGAATAATGAAAATACATTTAGAAAGATAAGCATGGAGAGACCGGTATTTTTCTAAAAAGCTGTCCGGATGCCGAAGTTTAGCTAGCCATCATCCATCATTTCCATTTTCCACTCGTAGATACAGACGCTCGTTTACACAATAATATATATACACTTACGATACTATGGGCACATTTATTTATCTTTTTTATAAAAATAAATGAAGATAAATTAAAGACCTTTTTGTCATGAATCTAAAGACTAATAATCGTCTGTTTAATCGTTCTATATCAGTAAAAGGACGTGTGGGTTATACAATATTGCCCGGATGAATATTAAATGAAGCGTACGTCCCTTCCAGCCACTCCGATGGGTTAAGTTACGATATTGTATATAATGCTTTCGAGTGACCTACAGGAAACGAATGTTACTATTTTCAGAAAATCAAATTTCGGAGAGTTGGGCTTGTTTAGAACAAAAATAATGATATAGGAACTCCTCTACTACCTCGAAAATCTGTCCGCCTTTCTATTCAAACTAATTTTTCCTTAACGCCCTCAAGGGTGAGAATTATCTGCACAAACAGTAAAAAGGCTTAACGGGTAAATCGTTTTACATTTTCAATATTGATAGATTTTACCTTCAATTTATTCGGAGGACTAGTTTTAGTCGTCAATTTTAAATTTACTTCGAACCCACAAAAAAAATACGTGACTCAGCGATATAAAAAATATTTACAAGCTCTGTATATTATACACGCGTAATAGATATTTGGACGCCATATTTTTTCATCCAATGGTATTAATCCGGTATATCGATTGATTAAAAACCATAAACAGAATAAAACAAGTCTAACCGATAAAGGTTTAATTAATTAATGAGGTTTTCGTTAAAACAAAGACGTTTGTTAAATAACTAAAACACTTTTGATTGTAAATTAGTATATATGCGGTTAATACACGTACGTATAAACGAACGATAATTCAAACGCAATAAGAAATATATTTTTTTGAAGGGTTTAAAAAAAATGAACGTACTAAACGTATTATAAACGATGCGCTCGTTATAATTTTTTAATTTTACTTACTAAAAGAAATAAACGTACACCGAGGGAATTTTCGTATTGCCAGAATTCTGGATTTTCAGTGTCCATACTTCATTTAGAAATTTGATTATAAATTAGTACGTCCAATTTTTGTGCGTCGTGTATCCCGGTGAATACTGTTTATACATTTACCTCTGCAAACATTTAATTTAAAATTGCCAACCGACTATTATAAAATCGTCATCCCGTTATTCCGTATAATAATTTGTAAAATTAACAATCGTTTCCATCTACAATATAAACATTGTTTAAA